>PVJH01017016.1:0-22089 GCA_004026705.1 Nesogale talazaci
AAGACGGGCAGCCAATGAGCGGGGTTCCCAGCAGGCTTCTATCCTGGCCTGCCTTCCCACTGGGACCCTGTACTGTGGGGTGGGACCAGTGGGTGGCTCAGGTGAGGCAGTCTTTCTCTCAGGAGCCCTTGTTCAGATGCTTGAACCCACAATTTCACTGTGTTCTTTTCTCCTTCTTTGGCACTTCCTAGTACCTTGAGCGGGGACCCTCTGAATCCCTTTCCTTCTTATCTATCAACTGGGGTCTTCTAAGTCTTTTTCCTTTCCTAAAATTCTCTCTCCCTCTGCCGCTCCCATATTGTAAACACTCATAATGAATCAAAGGGCCTAATAGGGGCCTGCATGTTTTCAGTCTGCCACCTCCTGTCTCCACCAACACCACGTTCACCTGGGTTGTTACTATTATTCTTACCCGATGGGTTCCTGGTGAAGGGGAGGGGAGGGGAGCAGCCAGGCACATTTTGGTGGTGTGGATTTTTACAGTCATTTGTAAAAACTGTGGTCCGCAAAGAGCCCATATTCAGGCGGGCTCCAGCTAGTGATATTTACGAGGAGACGGAGAAATTAAAAGGTGTGTCCAGTTAACAGAAGATGAGTGGGTTCTCCTACCTGCTTTGGTGTTCATTCTAGACGGATGGAGGAGATGCGAGCTGACGAGTTGGGAGAGGGCCACCCTTGGAGACAGAGGCTTCCTCGCAGCACCCTCTGAGAGCCCTGCTCCATCATACAGAAGCTGGGGGGCAGAAGGTGGGGGAGGGGGGTCACACAGCATTTCACTGCTCTGAACACACAGCACCCAACCCCTTCGGGGGTCGATACCACCTCACTGCTTGTGACTATTTCTCATTTTCCTCTTAATGTTCCATCTCGGCCGTTGGCAGTTTAGCCATATAATCTTTTATGGTTGAGCCAAAACACGAAAGCAAACTTGCTGGCAGGAGTCGATGCTGACGCGTAGGGCAGAGGAGAACTGCCTTTCTGGGTTTCTGAGACAGTAACTCTTTAGTGGACTGGGAAGCCCCGTCTTTCTCCCTCGCAGCTGATGGCTCTTTGAGACTGCTGACCTGGCAGTTAGTGGCTCAACACCCCACCACTGCGCCACCAGGGCTCCCGTGCAGATAGATGGACAGTGTTCCACACAGCCCAGCTGCTCAGCAGGTAGTAAACAGGTGCCTGTCAAGGGGGCTGTCACAGGAGGGCAGAGACTGGCATCCCCAGTGCCCAGCTCAGGACTTCCAACAGCACCGGCACTCACTGCAGGCCCCCAAAGGAGATGTGCTGGAGTCATCATTTTTGTAACCCAAGAGTTAACTCAAAGATGACGTTTTGTGCGCTGTTGAGATCATGCCAATTCCTAAGGGGGGTGCTGCTCCATGATCAAGGTGCCAGGTTATTGAAGTAAAATCATGCATGTGTCCCCAGTGCTTCATGTTTCGAGCTTGGCAGTACACTCAGCATGGACATGAATATTCTACCACCTAATGGGTGTATTCTCGGGGCGGGTCTAGGAAGCGCTGATGGAAGAGTATGCGATCGCGGCCCAGGTGTGGAAGCTGAGCACGTGTGACCTGTGTGAGATCGCCAGGAACAGTGTGCTGCAGAGCGGCCTCTCCCACCAGGTACTCACTTCCCTCTGCCCCCCACCCCCTACCCCCTACCCCTGCCAACAAGCCTGCCTGCTGCTGCTCGTGGCGGGTCAGGCGTGCTGTAGGCGCTAGGGGGCAGTGGTGAACCGAAGCCCCAGATTCTTGGGGAGCCTCCCCCAGTCTTCAAGAGAACCCATTTACCTTTCTCAGACCCGATTCCATTCTACAACAGCCACTCTTCCCATTGTTCCTTCTCCAGCTCCTCAGTGCATGCTTGTTCCTGTGCACACTGGGTTCTGCTAAGGGCTGACTGCCCAGCAGTCCAACTCCCAGACCGAGAGTGCTGGGCACCTAGCCAGTATTCAGTATTTCTTGAGCAGATGAAGAGTGCCTAAATTGAGTAAAAAAGCCTTTAGGAATGGGGCTTGGCCATCGGTGGTTTTTAAAAAGCTCCCTGTGCAGACTACGGCCCACTGGGTTAGAGGTTCAAATCCAGCTGCAAGGCTGGGCCTCCTACTCCCACCACCAGAGGGCAGTGATGCCCCCCCCCAAAAAAATTTTTTTTAAAAAAAGGCTCCCTGTGTGTTACAGATTGAATTAGGCATGTCTGTGGTCCTCTCCCCAATCACTAGGTGTAGTGAACGCTGACCTTTGTGCCCTATATTCACGAGGCAGACTCTGTAGTGTCCAGGCTGTACCTGTAGCCATCGCTTTGACCAGTGAGTATAGAGGTGGGGTCAGACAGAGATGCGGGCCGGGTGGCGATCCGAAGGAGGCCAGCGCTGCAGGGACCCCCTAAGCTGTGCGAAAACGAATTTGTCTGTCAGGGGCACCCACTTGTGCTCTCTCAGGTGTTCCTGAGGAGGCCAGGAAGAGCATCATGGCGGTACCTGGTCTTCTGGGCCCCTGGGAACCTGTGCTGGGTGACGGCACAGGAAGCAGGCTGCCTCAGGGGCTGCTCTTGCTGGGTGAAGCTGCAGGAAGGGAAGCGTTCAAGCCTCAGGTAGTTCCTGGGTGGGTGTGGTTACCTGGGTGGCCCTCCCCAGAAACTTGCCTGGCAGTGGCCTGTCTTGCCCGCTGCTCGGTGGGTGATGAAGGTAATGAATGTGGTTGCCAGGGTGACAAGCTTGAAGGCCGGCAGGTGAGAGGAACTTTGGAATGCTGACCTGCAGTAAGGGCCAGCCCGACCCTCTACAGCTGATGTTAGCCTCCTGTGTGGGGTCCACAAAGTCCGCCCGTTCACCGGTGTTTGTATTGGTCCACAGGAGAAACAAAAGTTTCTGGGGCAGAATTACTATAAAGAAGGACCTGAAGGAAATGACATCCGAAAGACAAATGTTGCTCAGATCCGGATGGCTTTCCGCTACGAGACCTTATGCAACGAGCTCAGCTTCCTGTCCGATGCCATGAAGTCAGAGGAGATCACAGCCCTGACCAAATAGGGCCCGGAGGGACAGGCATTTCCACGCGGGTTTCTCTTCGAGTCTGCTGGGGCCTGGGCCAAACTCGGAGAGGATGCCTCGGAAGAACTCATACATGGCTCGTGGGGGTGGCACACTGCTCCTCGTCTGGTCTCCCATACCTGCTTCTCGGGTGTTTCTAGTGACAGAGGATGAATGACCCTTAGAGCAGGGAGCCAGTCACTTGTCCAAACTCGTGCCGACCTTACCAATTACTTCTTTTGAAACCACCCGTGCTTGGATGGTCGGGCCGGGGTTTCTTGTGGCCCCAGGCCAGGTGGTGACGGGAGGGCTGCAGATGGCTGCCCCCCTCCTCTGCAGGCCCTGTGAGCTGGTAATTGTTCATTTCAGCCTCCGGCTGGCTGGCTGGCTGCCTTAAAATCCATTTCAAAGCTCCCTTTCATAAAGGGGCAATTTGGAGAAAATTTAAATAGGAAACTTCCTTCTTGACCATTTGTGGGTATTTTTTTTTTTTAAATGAATGTCTTCAAAGTATTTACTTAGCCCCTGCTTCTATTGGAGAGGAGCCCTGGTTACCAGTTGGGCTAACTTCAAGGTCAGCAGATGAGAACCACCACCTTACGGTCAGTCTACGAAAACTCACAGGGACAGTTCTACCCTATCGGGTCACTCTCAGTCAGCTTCCACTTGATGCAGGTGAGTTTTAGGGGTTTTTAAAATTTTCCACTTGGGAAACCAAGTATTTCCTCCTCTAACAAGTGAGGGTTTGGACTAGATGTATGGTTTCCCAATGCTGTTCTGTGAAGCCCCTCATGGACCTCTCGAGGGTCAGGAAAGGAAAGAAGGAGCGAGGTGTCTGGAGGCTGCCCTTATTCCCTCCCTCAAAGTGATTTTGCTTTCATTTGTTTTGTATTGGAGCTCCTGGAAGATATTTTTGATTGAACTAAGGGCTCCTGGGGGAAACTCCGAAAAGCACAGAACGAGATGACCTCCTAGGAGCCCTGGTGACTTAGTAGCTACACTCTGGGCTGCTCACCTCAAAGTCAGAAGTTCGAAATGCCAGCCGCTCCATGGGAGAAAGGGCGCTTTCCTCCGTGAAGCCGTTCTGACATGCCCCTTTGAGGCGCTGTGAGCTGGAATCACTCAATGGCAGTGAATTCCCTCTGGGGAAGGAGCCTGGCTGCCACAACGGTTAAGCGCTTGGCGGCTAACTGCCCGGTGAGAAGTTTGAACCCAAGGCTGCTTCTAGGGGGAGAGATCTGGACAGACTGCCTGGAAACCCCTGGGGGCCAGCTCTCCTTGGTGCTCTGGAGGGAGCACAGCCAGGACCGCGCCGTCCATCAGGCATCGCGCACACTCACAACGGCGGATGTCTGTGCCCGTTGGCTCGCATCTCCCCTAACTGAAGCCCACATCTCATCAGAGAGGGGCTGTGCAATGGAAGGCCACCCGGCTCATAAGAAAGAAGACTAGAACTAAGTAGTCTTACTCCTAATCCAGTCACCCCCCCCTCCCCCCACTATACCAGGTGGCCTCACAAATGCTAGGTTGTTTTTTTTAATTGCTGCAACCTGCCATGTGTTTATCTTTTTTATTTTTTTATCTTATTTTTGGGGGGCATCACTGCCTTCGGGTGGGAGTAGGAGGTCCCACCTTGCTCCTGGAGAGCTGCTGCTGGATGTGAACTGCCAGCCTAGTGGGCTGCAGTCCCTGCGCACAACCACTCCGCCACCAGGACTCAGCCCATTTTTATCTTTTTTTGTTTGTTTGGGCATCACTGCTCTCCGGTGGTGGGAGTAGGAGGCCCAGCCCCACTGCTGGAATTGAACCTCCGTCCCAGTGGGCCGCGGTCCCGCGCACAACCACTGCGCCACCGGGGCTCAGCCCGAGAAGTGCTTTTAAGACCGATCTAAACTTCAGCTCTACTGATGCCCTCTTCATCTGTTACCAGTGGTTGCTGCAGAGTCGGTGCTCCATCCGTGTTGCACTGGTGAATAGATTTGTGTGTTGGGGTGGGTGGGTGGCGGCAACTTGTAAACTCCACATGCTCCTCACGGGTATGTGTTTCTCCACAAGCTTCTCCCAGATCGTCCCCGCTGTTTCTGTGGGCACATGTAGCCTATGGGAAGTCCTAGTTCAATCGTCATAAAGCTAGAACCATCTTATTTTTGTGTCTGACCATGCTTGTTTGAACTTTGAGCGTCTTGCCCTGCAACCTTAGAATGCTTGTCCCCTCCCTTGCATACAGAACAGTCTGTTCACCTGGCAAAAGCACATGCTGTCTTCAAGCTAATTCTGAAAACCTCTGCAAACCCAGCATTGACCTTAGGAATTTGTTATTTTTTAAAAGCCCCCATTTGTATACATTTGCCCTAACACAGCAAGTGTTATATAGCTTGTCACTGTTGTTTTTCTGTACTAAGATTTTATTATTAAAAAAAAAAGTTTCTTAGGACAGTAGCTCAATAAACAAAAATGATTTCAATTTATTATTATTTAAGGCAACTGTTTGGTTTGGTTTTTTTACTTTAAGAAGACATTGGGACACATGAACTGCTGTCTATAATAACTGCTCATTTATCTTTCCCAAGGGCCCCGGTGTCACAGTGAATTGTGTCCTGGGCTGCTAACCTAAAGGGAGACAGATGAGGCTATCTGTAAAGACTCACAGTCCTGGAAGCCCACATGCAAGAACACGCCTACTCTGTCCTGGCGTGTCACCCTGCGTCAGAGCTGACTGGACGACACAGTGACTGGGCGAGCTTATCATGTACTAGCAGACCTGCTAGCATTCCTCATGGAAGCTCCCAAGCCTGGAGGTATCGCTTTGCTATCTAACTTTTTCATCAAGCAGTGTTCCAATTCATGAACAATGCCAAACACGATCATTTCTCCTTCCCTGGATACTTTGGTTGGATGAGTCAACATCTGCTGGATTTTACCCAACCAGTCAGCTTCTCAGACATCTTTCTCTAGCACACTGTACTTGCACCACCACTGGGATTTATGTCCGTGGCCTTTTTTGAATGAATGCCTAACTTCTACTAATGTTTGCCTTTGGAGCCAAAAGCAATTAAGTATCAGTTAAGGATTCTAAAAGAACATTTTTCATTTTGAGGCATTTTATCTCCTACTTACCCGAAAAGGTATAGCTCATTGTATGTTGCTTTGAGCTGTTTTGTTGACGAACATTATTGCTCCCTGCCTCATGAAAACAGATCACGGCTCTAGAGATGGCATTTGCCAAGGCCTATCTTGAGCCTCTACATCTTATTTTGAATTAAAATAAAATTGAAATCATAACCGCTGGGCTCTTCTGAATGCTATCTTAACAATAGTTCTTCTGAATGCTATCTGAACAATAGCTATTTCTCACTGGGTCGGAGACAAAATTGAAAATGATACATTGATGATACAGCTAAATGGTCTATACCAACCTCCGAGTGTTATAAAAAACACAGATCAAACACTGTTACTTGAAAAATGCCTGCACTCACAGTATGTAAAGGAATATTTTCTTGGACGATGACAGGGTAAGACAATAAACTTCTACAACATTCTAAAAATCTGCAAGGAAGCGCTATGACTTTTGATGTGTTTTTGATTCTAAAATGTGCACTTCCTATGATAATGTGCATATGATGATATATACTGTATATGGATAGGGGGGGTTTCCCCTTCTGAGCACTAAGACACTTCTCTAACTACATTCTTCTCTCTTGAAAACACACCATAGTATGGGGCATTTTATCCATGGTCTTCACTGTTCAACACGGAAAAGAGACATGGAAAGTATGGAGAATGCCCACTGTCAATGTGCCCACATCATAATGAGGACAATTGACTGATTTCTTCAGTCTCCAACTGTTTCTTATTCCTGGATAGACAAAAATTGATTTAATGATAGAAGGAAGCAAAGTTAAAATGCCAATTTGCTAGACAATCTTTTAATAAATCCCACTTCCAAATGTTAAAAATTACTGAACCAAAAGTATTATCACAGCAGTCTCAGTACCCAGGTCTATGTTAGGCATAAGGAAATTAAGCCCAAATTGAAATAAAACATAGCACACAAATATTATAAACCACAAGAGCAAAATGTAGTCCACTAACGAATACAATTAATATACAAGAATGTAAAATTACACAGTTAGAAAAAAAAATCTCGACTTTATTAAAATTTACTTGGTAAAGATTTTTTATTGCACTTTATCAGTTTGTTCTTAGCATAAAACAGATACTCTTATTTTTAATCTCTAAATCCAGTATGTAGTCAAAATTGATTTGCTCAAACCAAAGTTCTATAGCATTATTATATGAATAAACAAACCCTTTGTTATTGAGTGAGGCTAAGAAAAATCTTATAACTTAGAAAACAAATTCCTTAAAGTTCCTAAACCCACAAATCCTAGAAGGCACACATCACGTTTCCTAACATAGTGCATTTTAGTACTTAATATTTAAAAAGGACAAAGCTGTACAGAATACAAAAAGTATACATTTCATCATTTAAATGTACAACTTTAAAGTTAGTTACTACAGTAGATTCTACCTAACATTCACATCTAGAGAATTACCACCCAGTTTAATGAAGTGAGCGTGGAGCTGTGTGCTCATTTATTTGATAAGGCTAATAAAGACATTTTATGTTTCACAGTAGATCAGTCAGTGTCTTGGAGCTCATATTGTAAAATAAAGAGGAGGTTCAGGCAATATCTGGTCACTGGGCCCCTTATTAAATAGTTCCTTGATTGCTGATGGGTTCTGGGGTGCAAAAATCACTGGCTATACCTGCAAAGACCCCAAACACTGTAAAGCAAATTGATTTTCAGAAATACTTTAAAATTAGACAACCAATTAAACTCAGCAAATCTAATCCGAAAGGATGAACTGGACAAGATCTCAATTAAGCTTCCACGCCAAGCGCTTCAAAATAGCTTCCCCTGGAATATGATGAATTCATGGAGAAGGTTCAGAAGTTGCAAACCTGGCTTGAATTTAGGTTAAAAAACAAAACCTTTAAAACAATCACCATTATAAATATGCTCTCATGAATTTGAATACTTGTGATATCACCAAAACAATTGTAGTATGTCTCGTAATTAGTTTAGTTTGTAGTATTTTGTTATCGTGTGTAAAGTTCATATAATGCATAAGGAAACAATAAAATGGTGTTTATAGAATGGGGTAATGTGTATGTAGGTATGTATATATGTGAACTTTTTTGTAAGGCTTTATCTGGGGAGAGTAGGAAGGGTCTAGTGCTGAAATAAAGTGTGAAAGCCACAAGTCAAGCCTGCTTCTAAATGTAGCACTAAGAATGAGAGAAAGGGCCTGCTGTCTAAGGCCATATTCTGAAAACTGCAGTCTTCTGCTTCCATGCGTGCGCAGCCACTTGGGCCCACAAGCCTGGGTCATCAGGCTTCTGTGAGCACACACAGCCATACTCTGTCAGACTTCTTGCCTAGAAATAAGCTTATTGAACTTGTGTGCCTATTAAAATCACATGATCTCTACATTCTGTCATCAATAAGCAGCAACTTGAAATTATGCAACTCAGAACTTAGCAAAAATAACAATACTTACAAATGACCAATAATGGGTCAGAAAACTTTCCTGGAAATGTAAAAAGGAGATTGTGGTTTCATTATATGCTGCAATGTTAATGCCTAATATAAAGCAAAAATTTTGCAAAATATTTTTTAAAAATTGGTTGAGGCATATTCTATTATTACCATATGCATTCAGAGTATTTCAAAGGAAGTACAATTAAACACTCAGAAAGCCAAAGTATCACCTAATTTTCAAAGGTGCCTTATGTGTACGGTGAACATTTTATATCTTGTTTTCTTTATTCTTAGTCTAAAAAATTTGAACCTCAGAACGTTGTCTTCAAGTTAAAGCACCAAGAACTAATATTGAAATAAAAAGTTGAAGATATGTGATGAAAAAAACTTTTTCTGAAACTGCAGGAAGTATAGGCATTGTCTAAACCAATCTAGAGTAGATTCCCAGTTGTGGGAAAGTGTTTCCACAATAGCCACGATGGCCAAGCGGCAATCCATCTACAAAGCATGGTCACTGCCCAACTTTCTAACCCTCATTCAAATCAGATAGTAGGGCAAAAAGAAAAAGAGGAAACCACAACTAATAAACCCAAATACTTTTAGTTTAAAAATATGTAGTTCAAAACACATAGCAAAAGTTAAAAAATAATTGTAGATTATTTCAAGTAAAAATAGTAAGGAGCAATACTTCGCCACAAGGGGGGGGTACATACCCCTTCGTTTCCAGCACAAAGACTAATGTTAAGTAGTAACGTGCACTTGGATGTGTTCTACATTTTCAGTCAATAAAAAATATTAAACACTTTTTTTCCCAGATGGTTACCTCTTTTAAAATAGTTCAATGTTTATTTCAAATCTAACTAAAAATATTCCAGAACACTCCTGCCCTGAAAAATTTAGTAGTGTATCAGGAGTTTCTAGAAAGGTGGCTATACCCTTGGCAAAGGATTCATGAAGCAATTACCATTTACACTCATGTATAAGCTGAGTTTTTCCAGCACATTTTCAATGCAGTTTTTGGTGCTTCGGCTGATATGCAGGTTGGCTTAGACTTGAGCATATAGGGTAGTTCTGACACACATTAGAACAGATTAAGAAATAGTAAAATATGGTCTCGAACAGTAGTAAAATTCAGTTTACCATGGAAGACATGAGCGTTTTATCAAAAGAAATGGGGCATATGACCAGACTAGCAAAAATAAGGGGAAAATAGTTTTCCTGTATCCGTGCCACAAGAGTCCTGAATTCTTCTCACTTGATCAAAGCGTTCACAGCCCACAGTCCCAACAGAAGACCTTCATCCCAAGGTCACGGCCGATGGGGCTGGCCTGCTTCGTCAGCCATGTTAAGAATATAGTTAGCCATATCATCTTCAGTGGGTGCATCTGACACCACCCAAGACTCATTTGCACCAGTCATCTGGAGGCGACAGATAGGACAATTCCTGTGCCGATCACTCCTGGTAAGACAAATAAAGAATGTAGTTTATTTCCTCTTTTAAAAAATGTGTTTACTTGGAAAACAATATATGCACATGGCTCTTAGTTATCTAGTGCTGCTGTAACAAAAAAAGCACGTGCAGGTGCTTTCACCTGTTATTTTTGTTTATCTTCTAAGGAGGCTAGAAATCTCAGTTCCGGGTGCTGGCTGAGGGGAAGTGTTTTTGAGTATCCTTGTCTCTTTTGAGCTTCTGCATCCAGTTGAGCTTCACGTGGCTTGGCATTTTGCTTCTCCACTGCTGCTTGTCTCACTTGTTTGTTCAATCTCTTTTATATCTTAGAAAGAGGTAGTCACAGGGACTTGAGCTCAGGACCATGGTCTTGGGCCATGAAGGCCCAACAGGCATAACAGTTCACAAAGACAATGCTCTCTGTACATTCTATTTTGGTGAGTAATGACAAGGATCTTAAAAAAAAATTGTGAGCAGCCTATGATGCTAAATTGTGGCTATCTATGATGCAACTGTTAGTCTTTCAATGTCCAGAGGAAGGAGCAGTAAAGAAAATCAAAGACACATAAGAACAATTAGTCCAGAGGAACATCAGCTTCCATGACCTGAGACCCAGCTATCACTACCAACTGCTCTAAAAGAGATCACATTAAAATGTTCTGGATACAGAGGGAAAAAAGTGGAATAAAACTCAAATCTTGGGCTGAGTCCCAGTGGCGTAGTGGTTGAGTACGGGACAGCGGCCCACAGGGTTAGCAGTTCAAATCCAGCAGCAGCTCAGCAGGAGCAGTGATTCCACCCCCCCCCCAAAAAAAAAACCCTCAAAATCTTAATAAAGATGAGGCTTATCGGTTGGACCGAGACTGGAAGACACACTGAGTCTCTGGCTCTTAGCACCACTCTTCAGGTCTGGAAATGAACTCACCCTCATGGGTCAGTTTCAGCCAAACAATACATTGTTTTATAAAGAAGACAACGACACTAGGGAGGTTTGGACACTTAAAAAAATAACCATTTGAAAGCAAATGGGCAGCATTTCATAAGATCAAAGTTCAGAAGAGTTAGGAAAGGAGGAGGAATAGAAACAGAAACAGGAGAAAGTGAGATAAGCAACAGTGTGTTAAGGGGATTGCAACAGAAGCTGTGAATCAGAATGTGTATGGTTTTTGAGTGTGAAACTATGGTGTGTTCTGTAAACTGTTACCTCTTTCACAATAAACAGTTAAAGAAAAACCTCAATATATCTGTAACATACAAAATATTTAGTGAAAATCGATTTAAAAAATATACCCTACACTAACCCACTTCAATAATAAACACAAGTTATTGCAAATGGGATTATAAAGGCATAAATGTTAGGATTTACAACACAATGACAGTGGGGGTGTGGTGGATGCCACAATTCAACTTATGATAACAGCTTTTAAAAGTATACTTTTGGGGCTGAGCCCCGGTGGCGTAGTGGTTGTACGCGGGACTGCGGCCCACTGGGATGGAGGTTCAAATCCAGCGGCGACTTCACAGGAGCAAAGACTGGGCCTCCTACTCCCACCACTAGAGGGCAGTGATGTCCCCCCCCAAAAACACAAAAACAAAAAGTAATCTCTAATACAGTTTAGTCCTGAGGTCCCATGATGTTATATCAGTAAAATCTTAAAGCTCTGATAAAAATATGGTTCAAAAGCAGTAAAGGAGTTCTTAAAGAGAAGGTAAACCATGGAGCCATTTAAGATTTAAAATAAAGGATCAACTCTACCTGCAGAATGAAGAACTGAAATGTGATCAATGAAGATGTTTTTCCACAGGGATTTTTTTTCTCATCAAAGAATGTTTTCGAAAATTCAAAAATGTATGTGAGTTGAGATGTATCATTCAGGGCAAAAAGTTTTCTCGTACCCGCGAAGGGAAACTAGCGTGTGTAAATTAACAATTGCTCTTTGGTTTTTGTGCAAATTTTTAGAAATTTGTTCCCCAAACTGAAATGTGAAAGCTTGCTTATTCAGGCTGATTTCTGGCACTTGAGAGATATGTGATCAGGTCATGTCTCTGCACAAATGTCAAAATTTACAAATACATTTCTGACTTCTGAAACTACTGAAACACTGAAAAATAGTGCACGGTGGGGCCATAGTTTTCCTCACTGGATATCAGGCAACAAAGGGCAGTGTCTGCAATGGGCCCGTTGGCCTGCCTTCAGTGTCCAGGACACAGTGAGCCCCTAGGGGGCAGCCTCGATGAAGCCTGACGGCCTCTCTGGGCTGAAGAGACAGAACTGAGGCTCTAGAGTTCCGGGGCAGAGCAGTGGAGAGGCGAGGGCAGCAGAGAGAAGCCATCCTAGAGATCCGGGGAAGGAGCCACTCACGGATGAGTCAATCACCCCAAAGGACTAGCAGGGGGGTTAACAAAAGCTCACGGGGTCACAGAACGATGCTCCATCCCACCAGCCAGCATGGAGACTCTGAATGGCCATGACTCAGTAGTGTGGCATAATTAACCCTAAATACTACTCAGTCCCAGGAAACAAATCACAAAACTATAAGCCAGAAGGATCACATTGTTTCCAAGTAACTGTGTTCCAGAACAAAGCTCAAGAAAACCTATTTATAGAAGTATGAAAGTACCCAGCACCCAAAAAGGTCAAATTCACAATACCTGGCATCTAATTAAAAATTGCCAGGCATACAAAGAAGCAGGAGGAAGTGACCATAATAAAGAAAAAGAGTTAATCAGCAACCCAGAACAGACACAGATGCTACAATTAGTAAATAAGAAAATGAATAATTATTGTAACTGTCTTTTATACTTTCAAACTAGAGGAATGAAGACACAATAGTTAGAGACACCGAAGAGATTTAAAAACCTTAAGTCAAATATAAAGATATGAAATCCATAAGACCAGAGATGAGTAATACATTGAGAATATTAATGATAAATGAAATATTGCACAAGAAAAGATTACTGAACTCTGATAAACAGCAACATTAACTATCTAAATGAAACACTGAAAACACTTGAAAGAAAGAAAGAAAGAAAGAAAGAAAGAAAGAAAGAAAGAAAGAAAAAGAAACCAATAACTATTTGAAAGAAGAAAAACAGCAGTGGGGAGCACTGTGGGACAACTTCAAGGGCCTAGCAGATATGGAATTTGAGTCCCAAAGGGAGAGTGAAGAGGATTGGGGGGGGGCGGGGGGAGATAATGGCTGAAACTTGCCTATATTTGGTGAAACTTGCCTATATTTGATGACTTTGTCAACCTATAAGTCCAAGAAGTACAAAGGACCCTAAGCAAAAGAAGCATAAGGAAACCACTCCAAGGCAAAACAGAATAAAAAAGAAAATACTATCTTAAAACAAACAAACCCACAACTATCTATGATGGAAAAAGGTAAGAATAATAGCAATTTTCTTCATAGGGAACAATGCAAAATCACTTAGGTGTGGGAAGGAAGGAAAAACCAACTGTCTAGATTCTATCTCGAGACCTCACTGCCACCAACTCACGAGTGATCCTGGTGCCTGAGTTAAGCAAAGTTGTAGGATATAAGATCAATACACACTGATCTATTGTATTTCTAGACACTAGCAACAAACCATACATTTAAATTAAAAATACTATATGCAATCACATAAAACATGAACTATTAGTGATGAATCTAAAGAAAGCTATGCAACACTGAAAATTACAAACTATTGGTGAAATGAGAGAATATTTAAATAACTACAGAAACAACGTGCAGATGGACTCCAAGACTTGATATTAATAAGTCAACTCTCCTCTCAAATTAATCTATTTACATTTCAATGAAAGTCTAAGCAAGTAGTTTGCACTGTTCACAAAAGCAACAACTTAAGACAACTTAAATGTCTGTCACTGGAAGAATGGACAGATTTTGGTACTTAACCACAGTGTAATATTATACAATACTAAAAAATAACAATGAATCTGTGAACCATCTCATAACATGCATGAACCTGGAGGGCATTATGCTGAGTGAAATTACCCAATCACAAAAAGATAAATATTGTATGAGACCATGATTGTAAAATGTCAAAAAAAATTAAAGATCAAGAAAAAGGTGTGACACACACACAAAACACAATCTTTGAAGGTTCATGGGGTGGGTTGGGGAGAAAGGGTAGGTCACTGCTAGAGGGTAGTCACATGTTAATTTGAGGGAAGGTGAAGGCAATGTGCAAAAAAGGGAAAGATGGCAAATAAAATGATACAGGCAGGGAAGACACTGGGAGCAGACTCAGAGTTAAAGGCAAAAGAAATACATTTTATTATTATATAATCCGGACTGAGCCCAGGTGGCATAGTGGTTGTGCGCGGGACTGCGGCCCACTGGGATGGAGGTTCGATTCCAGCTCCACGGAGCAAAGGCTGGGCCTCCTACTCCCACCACCTGAGGGCAGTGATGCCCCCCCCCAAAAAAAGATTTTATTATATAATCCTACAAGTAGATATATGGCTAGATTCATCAGCTGAACCATTGTGGGAGAGAAAGTGGAAGCAGACACTCACAAATCTACATAGGTTTCAGAGAGGATAGTAGTACATTAGTATTTTACTTTTGGTGTAAAAAATCCATGGTGGCGCATACAAGGGGTAAACTGATGAAAACTTCTTAGACGTAATCAAACATATACAGGGGCTGAGTTGCTGGGCCTGGGGGCTCAGAACCATAATCTTGGGGAACAGGGTCAATTTGGATAAAATAGCCCACAAAGACAAGTCCTACATCCTCCCTTTGGTGAGTAGAGACTGGGGTGTTAAAAGGTCATGAGCATCGCTTCTCAGCCTTTTGGCTAAGATCAAGTGTAAAAGGTCATAAGCAGCCAATGAGTACCTTACATAGGTCTTTCCCTCAGTGGAGCAAAGAATGCTGAAAACTGACGATAAGGCTGACTCTCTCTCGAAGGACGGCCCCTGTGTAACACTTGGTCTCTCAAGACCTGCGCAGGCCTTTCTTCTTTTTCCTTCTTTGTTTTTCTCTATTTTTTTCTCTTTTTTTTTGGGGGGGGGGGCATCACTGCCCTCTGGTGGTGGGAGTAGGAGGCCCAGTCTTGCTGCTGGATTTGAACCTCCAACCCAGTGGGCTGCAGTTCCGTGCACAACCACTACGCCATCGGGGTTCAGCCCCTATTTTTTCTCTTTAATAAAACTTGCCTTTAAAAAAAAAAAGAGAGAAAACTGAAAATACATGAAAACAATCAATCCAATGGACTAATGGACCACCCAGACACCACAGCCCATGAACCTAAGACCAGGACTAGATGGTTCCACTACCAACTGCTCTGGAAGGGATCACTTAGGAGGTTCTAGATAGAGTGGAGGTAAAGGTAGAAAAACCCTCAAAATTGTTAAAAAAAAAAAAAAAAAAAAAGCTGGCTGGTCAGAGAGTGACTGGTGAGATTCCTGAAAGAATAGCCCTCAGTCACCTTTCTTGTCTGGAACCCTCCGAGGCTCAATGTTTAGCTGAAAGTCTATAAGGAAGGCCCTAACAGGAGGGAGGTATGCATTCTTTAGAATAACCAAACCTTTGTGAGGCCAAAGAAGCAAAGATGGAGTTCAGAAAGGCTAAGAGAGGAGAAGGAGGAGGGGGAGGAGGTGGGATGAGTGGTGGCGTGCTGCAGGATTGTAATGAATGAGATGGAACAAAATGTTTGTGAACTGTTGAATGTGAGATTGATGATCTGCTCTGTAAACCTGACAGAAACTGGAAGAACCCCAGAGACAGTGGCTGAACCCACCCACTTTTAAGTCAAGTAATAGACCCATAAAGTGAACAGTATGCTTCAGGTGGACCAACCATACTAGACCCAAAGGGCACACATCTGCCCAAAATCAACTCGCAAAAGGCAGGAAGGGGCAAGAAGAAGCACGAGGAAAGGGGGCCCAGAGGGGGGCTGGGAAGGGTGTGAATATAAGATGGGGATTCTCAACCAATGTCACCCAACAAAATGTCTATCTACTGTTGAATGGGAAATTAATTTCCTCTGTATTTTTTGGGGGGTGAGGGCATCACTGCCCCCTGGTGGTGGGAGTAGGAGGCCCAGCCTTGCCCCTGGAGAGCGCTGCTGAATTTGAACCTCCAACCCAGTGGGCCGCAGTCTTGCACACAACCACTACGCCACTGGGGCCTAGCCATCAATTTCCTCTGTAAATGTCGCTTGAACCACAATAAAAAGTATAAAACAAAACAAAAAATGTGTATGTCTCTATTGTATCAACATCTATATTGCTTTTTACACTGTCATGATGCTTTCATAATGTTTTTAAATATCTAGGGATATGTACTTTACTTATGTGTCAAAACAGAATCTCTGAACTTAGAAACACACTCTAACCATAAACTCTCATCCCAAAATGGGCCAAACTCGGCCATTGCATCGATGCTGACTCACAGTGATCCTAAAGGAGAAGGGAGAATCGCCCCCTGTGATTTCCCATAACTGTAACTCTCGATGGGAGTAGAGAGCCCTGTCTTACCCCACAGAGCGGCTGGGGGTTTTGAACTGCAGACCTTGCGGGTTGTAGTCCAACATGCAACCATTACACCACCAGGGCTCTGCAGTATTAAGTACAAGCCACTCAAAGGTGGTTCTAACCTTGAAAATAGGTGACAGAAGTATGTGGCACAGGACGCAAATAACATTCTGAAAATTAGGCTGTGCACCTGTATACTGTGATGAGTGTAGTAACATCAATGATATCTCTGTAAATTAACAGGACATAACTGCCAGTAAAAACAATTTCCATTAAGTTTTAATTGGGTCTTGGAATAGGTAGTAAATAAGAATATAAATGTCATATAAAAACGTCCTAAATGTCAATAAAACATGATATTTAACAAAGCATAGATATGTCATACAATCCCTTAACTTGCAGCAAAACATACCAATTACAGTGGACTCTTCAAAGGGTAAAGACAGAAGCAAAGGGTCTCTCTGTCTTCCTGAAGATTGAGGTGCCTGCTAAGATATTATTCACCACACCCAAGCTCAGGTGTAAGCTCTGGAAACCTGCTCCAAGTTTCGGGTTGATTGGTGAGCCTCTTCCTTAGACCACTTGATCAAGATAAAAGTCTGAAGTCCAAAGATTTGGACCTTAACATTTAAACCAACAAGGTCCTTTGCGATTTCCTAATACTCCAATGCTAAATGAACGTCTTGAGGTCTTACTTCCTTGTGTGCCTTCCGTTGGCTAGCTGGCAGTAAACGAGCTTTATAGTGTTGCTTTATCTGTTCTTCAGATAAAATTATCCAGGCTGCTACCATGTGTGCCTTCGGGCCTCACCCAAGAAGGCAGTAGATCACTTACCATTTATCAATGCACTTCTGACAGAAGCTGTGCGTGCAGGGCAGGATGAGGTCGGACCGGCCGTCCATGCAGATACAGCACTCCTCCTCATCGGTCAGCTGCTTCACCCTGCAATAAGGAAAAGGGGCTGGGGCACTGCTGCTTTTTGCTGCCACCGTGCTTTACACTTGCCTTTTATCATCATAGAAACGTGACACAGTCACTAGGTCACAGTATTACGCATATGCAAAATCAGACTGCAAATGAACAGGTCTTTTTAGGGGCAGTATACATATTAAAGAAAAAGTATTATTTCATAAAGAAATACATATCGACAAACACTGGGAATATTATGGTCTTCCTAAAAATAGCAGCCCATGCTAGTCATTCTGAACTTGTATAAAAGGCAGGGAAAAAGCAGTGGGTGTTAACAAACCCAAGGAGAAGGGAACAAGTGATATAGAATCGATGCCGAGGAGGGTGTAGGAGGCCTGGTAGGGCTTAATCAAAGGCAATGTAACCGAGAGGAATTATTGAAATCCAAATGAAGCTGAGCATGATAGTGGGACAAGAGGAAAGGAAAAGGAAATAGAGGAAAGAAATAGGAGGCAAAGGGCACTTAGGTCTAAATACATGCATGTACATATGTAAATATATTTATACATTTTGATGGGGGAATATAGATGAACATATATTTATAAGTTTCGTATTAAGATAGCAGATGGACATAAGGCCTCCACTCAAGTACTCCCTCAATTTAAGAACTCTTTGTTCTAGTAATCTGGTATAATCTTCCTGACACAATCACTGAAGACAAAGCGGGTGCATAAGCAAATGTGGTAAAGCAGGCTGATAGTGCCTGGCTATCAAAAGATATAGCTTCAGGGATCTTAAAGGCTTGAAGACAGACAAGCAGCCATCTAGCGGAGAAGCAACAAAGTTCACATGGAGGAAGCACACCAGCCTGTGTAATCACCAGGTGTTGATGGGATCAGGTATCAGGCAAAAAAGACCCAGAACAAAAAATCCTATCATTGTGAATGAAGGGGAGTGTGGAATGGAGACCCAAACCCCATCTGTAGGCAACTGGATGTCACATTATAGAAGGGTCATGGGAAGGAGAAGAGTCAGGGTACAATATAGCAACGATGAAATATATAACTTTCCTCTAGCTCTTGAATGCTTCTTCCCCACTATCATGACCCCGATTCTGTTTTACAAATCTGGCTAGACCAGAGCATGTACACCAGTACGGATAAGAGCTGGAAAAACACAAAATAATAATACTTTATAAAATATCAAGGGCTTCTGGGAGAGGGAGGGTGTGGGAGGGAGGGTGAAAAATGAGAAGCTGATACCAAGGACTCAGGTAAAAAGAAAACGTTTTGAAAATGATGATGGCAACAAATGTACAAATGTGGTTGACAAAATGGATATATGAATGGATTGTGATGAGTTGCATGAGCCCCCAATAAAATGATTTATGGAATTCAACAAACCAGATGACTGATTCACTTTATAGGACTCTATTAAAATGTGGACCCTGCTACCAGGTCCATACAGCACTGACAGCGATAAGAGTCATTCGTACAAACCAAAGAACAACTTAGCCTTAAGGATCAGGAGAGCTTGGAAACACAAAGATAGAAAACAGTCTCTCTTCTCCAAGAGCCCTTTCATCTCCTTGGAAAATCAGTGGTGGCGCCTTCTCTCCCAGTCCCAGTGGGATTGCCCCTCACACTGCACCTGTTTTCCTTTCCTGGGTTGCACTGGTGAGTTTGATGAGCTTTAACCTAGGGCCAGAACTCAGTTCAAAGTAGCATTTATCGCCTCTGTTCATAAAACCATTGTCATCTTAGATGCTACCTTTTCATTGCTGTTTAGTGGTAGCTCTTCCATAAACTGTAAGATTTTTGAATCTAGATTTGTCTTCTCTTAGCAATGCTTGCTGAAGTGATCAAAATTTTCTTTCCTTTAGACTTTTCTGTATTTATTCAGGTTTTCTTCATTGAGCATATATTATTTTTGCAATTATTTTTAAAAAGTCAAACACCTTAAAAGTAGAACTATTTCTTGGTTTTTATTTTCTTTACCCCATTCTGTTTTACCCCTGCATAAATGCCTCACTGAGAAAGCTCACTAAAGATCTGCTTTGGTGTTTCTGGGTGGATCCAAAGTCAGATGGCAGACCTAGGCTGGCATGCCACGTGTGGCCTTAGGTAGTTGGATTTCAGAGCAATGCGCACAGTCTGGAGCTTCGGGGAGTCCTGAGTGCCCTGGGTCATCCCTAAGACTCCTGACCCACCAGGTGTGACTTGTTCAGTTTGTTACTGCCTCTTTGGGCTAACTCTAATTTTGGCCCAATTCAATCTCCTCTTTGAGTGACAGTTGAAAAATGAAACCACTTGGTATCTCAATACCATTGTCCCTAAAGAATATAAGCCCTACACTGCTGTCATTGAGGCCACAAAGAGAATTCCTCTGGACTCACATCCACACCACCTCCCTGGACTCCCCAGTTTGGGCATCAGCTACCTTAAACATTCGCATTACACGTGAACACCTTATTCTAAAGCAAAGTCTCTTTCGTGCCACCTCCTTTACAGTTTTGAGGAAAGTTGTGCCAATTAACCTGCACTCCGCTGACTACACAAAGTGTTCATGTGCTCTTCAGAAACAGAATGTGCTATTATTCAGAGATAGCACTTAGTGTCTCCATGGAAACTGTGCATCTTAAGATAGCCCCTGCCTGTCATGACATGAGAGTCAGCAAAGTGTTTCTGACCTGCCCAGAGATGGCTTCAAGACAGAAATGCCTCCTGTGGGGCAGATAATAGACCATGTTCCAAGGAAGATCTGCTCCAACTTGATAGAATGACACCAAATTATATTCTTGGAATGAATTTCTTACTTCTGCTATCTTTTGTAATAAAGTATTTTTCTGTTCTCTAAAAAGTTGATTTGAACACAAATGAAATAGACATCAAATGTGCATTCTGTGTACTCGGTACAAGGCAGAGGAAGAAATCTGTGTCATTCAAACTTATTGCATAGATGAAGTGAAAGGGTGGGCTTTTGATGGAAGGGGTAGCCTAAACAGTTACAGAGGTGTACGCACACACTTGCTGTTCACGGGGAGAGTGAAAAGATCTCTAAGCACAGCAGAAACCATCTCATCCTAGACTGTGCACATATTAAATAGGCAAATTGGAATCAGTGCTTAATCGGGGGGAAATGCATCCCCACTCAAACAATGCCTTGGGAGGAAAACTAGTTACATCCTTATTTGAGCAATTCACCTGGGAGTAAATTAGGGCCTGCTCCAGGAGGCATCACGCAGGAGAAATCATGAGGATGAGGTAACTGACACTATGTCATGCACCTGTATGGGGAAGGAGAGCATTCACCGAGTTGCAATAGGAAAACTGATTAAAAACCTCTATGGATGTGGGGATCGAACGTATATATTACCACTACCACTATCCACTGTTGATCTGTCAATAACTATTCACAGTGCCCCTGTGGGGAAGGGGGGACTTCTCTATAGGGTTTCCCAGGCTATAATCTTGATGGAAGCAGACTGTCACATCTAGAGCGGCTGCTGGGTTTGAACTGCTGACCTTTCCGTTAGCAGCCCAGTGCTTGGCCACTTGTGACAGAAGATCTTTTGTCATCTGTATATGTACTGTGTATGTACTGTGGCAGACACGGGATTCCAAAACGAGGAGTTCACAGTCCAGGTCTAAGCAAGCAAACATGGGTGTTCACTGGCAGAGAATGTAACTGAATCCACAAAGAGTAACCAGGTCTTGGAAAGGTTAGTGTAGGAAAGTGCCAAGTAGAGGGTGAGGGGAAGAGCAGCATTCTACATAAAAATAAAATAAAGGGCGGCACAGAAGTAGAACTTATACAGTGTTCACTGGATTTTTGTTGCGGTGGTTGCTGCTACCTTCCTAGTAGTGATCAGAACAAAGAAAGAGAAGTCTTGCACTGCCTGTCCCTGTTCATCCAGCTGTGGAGTGGACTAGCCCGTCCAAGACCCAATACTCTAAGAGGCATATTGACAGGTAAAGGATTAGTGAGATGCGCGCCCACTATGTAGGGGACACCCACACACCCACATAACACAAAGGCTACCGAGTGGGAGATGCTTATCCTAGAGAACAGAGGCTCAGGGAGAATGTGATCAGTTCCAGATAGCTGAACAACTAGAAGAGCCCACAGCCTTGTTGGGTGGTATTCCAGGGGACACAACTATTGAGAGCAAAAAGTTGACTGCCGTACAATTTCCTCATAGCTAACTCTTCCTGATAGATTACTCTTTGTAAGGCACTGTTCTCGAATCCTGGTGAGTTTGAGACAACCAGATGCTTTGCAATAGAAAGATGAGGCTTTCTGCTCTTGTAAAGACTGAGTCTCAAAACCCACAGGGGCGGTTCTACCCTGTCCTATATGGTCTCTATAAGCGGCATCGACTCCCCAGCAGTGAATGTCTAATTTGAACTCTTCTAAGCATTGCACATATATTAACTCACTTAACTCTCTCGGTGAAGCACACAGTATTGTTACGATCTTCTTTTTTAAAAGACGAAGAAAATGAGGAAAGTGAGTTTTAAGCTTGTCCAAGGTCACACACTGAAGGGTCGAGCCAGGACTTGAACATAATCAGACTTTTGGTTCTTGAGTCTGGGTTGTGCTGACTCAGGAAAGCCAGATTTTACCTAGTCTGGACATAACGAACCAATGGGAACGTTTCGTCATG
>PVJH01017016.1:22189-48961 GCA_004026705.1 Nesogale talazaci
GGCTGCGTAATAATTGATCTTCCATAGGGTTTTTCTAAGGATTTTATGACTCAGTCATCTAGTGCTTAGTATTCTGTAAGTACTAAATGCAAACTATGAACAGAATTATGCACCATAGATAAGGCTCAACTAAATAAAGCACATGTCCTTTGTGATCCGTTCAACTTGGAAAATTATTCTATGAACAAGCATGGCAGGGTGTGACTAGAAATCAAAAACCAAAACAAAGATAAGAAGCTGCCCTAACCTACCCATTAAGAATTAAGTATCAAAAAAGAAAAAGAAAAGGAATTAAGTATCCAATCTTTGAGGGCACAGGAAGAAGGCTAACCACACCCATCCCTCTGTCATTAAGATGATTGCAAGAAGCAGCATTACATTCTTTTCGATTGCTGCCACAGAATTTAAATATCCTGGTAAACACAAGAATCCGCTTTCAAACACTTGGGGGGGAACCCCATCATTTTGAAGAAACGAAAATAAGAAGGAAATCATACACCTGTCTTTTAAAGATTAAAGTATACAGAAAAGATAAGCCTCTTCCTTCCTAAGCACAGCCTACAAATGTTCTAAAACTCATTTGGCATGTCCTCAACACTTGTATATAAGCCCAAACCTCCAAACCCAAATAGCCTACATCAGACAAACAGGAAATGATACACGGGAAATCGAACTTAAACATCTAAAACATGTTAGGAAGGGAGAAGAAAATGTAATTGTAAGTGGTATGAGATGAGAACTGCTTGTTAAGCCTTCTGTCACATTCAGGCAACAGATAGGGTCAATACAGATTTCTGCCATCTAGCCGTCTGACAAAGACCCCAGCTGCCAACATGTCTCCGGTCACTGACGTCCTTGTCCAATGATGCAGGCGCAAATATAAATTTACAAGCTGCTGAACCCGCACTGGTATCATCCCCAGTGCTTTGGGATGGCAACAGATGGGAACGGTTAGGTGCCACAAGCATAATACAGAAAGAGAAGACAGTCTAGAGCGAGTGTTAGGCCCGAGTAAAGAAGCACTAACCCAGAACGCTCGAGCTCACCTCCTTCCCTTCTAGAAGCTCGGTGTGTGCAACAGGCACCCCAAATGGGTGTGCATTTCTGACGGGAAAGACCAGGAGCCAGCATGTGCATTTTAGTGTTCCAAGAAGCCAGTCTCTTTAAAGAAAACACTGAGATGTTTTTGCCAGTTGCTTAGGCCTAATTTGCTGAGGAATTTGATTGTCTAAGAATCTAAATATTTATTATTACAGGGGTGGGGTGGGGAGGAGGGAACAGTAACAATCTCTTTTGTCATGAGATATAAAGAGCGCAGAGAACCAAAGGTGTGAGTTGGTGCATTTACATGGTCACTCCTATCATCTCCTGAAGCAGTCACCGGAAAGTTCATCTGAGACACAGCAGCATCTGAGGCAAGCAGTCAAGTGCTCTGAGGCACCCCAAAGAACGCTAGGAATGATATTAATGCGGTTTCAGTAGCTTGTAAATTAGTGACCCACGCTCATCCTGCCTGTCATACCTTCCCATCCAAAGACTAGCCTGACACGATGTCTGGGATGATGCACTTTCCTCAGGGTTTTCAGAGGTGTAGCTCTGTGCCAGAACTCCTGCGGCTTGAACTGTGATGTCTTTGTAAAGCTGCATGAACTGGTACAGGTTCATGATTCGTGATGCTTCCACAATTCCACTGCTTTTGTTAATCTAAAAGCACATGGGCAAAAAAAAAAAAAGAGGTAATAAGTAAATCATTCCTTTCTGCCCAAATTTCCAAGACAAATGCACAAAAATAAATATGTAGTCAAACATCCTAAGAAATGGAAACTTTCAAGGCTTGCAAATTACATAACCACAAAGCAAGAGTCAGGGCAAAAGAATAATCCATCTCACCGACACTTGTGGGGCTCAAAGAACTTATGTAAATTCACCTTATTTGATACTTAAAATAACTGTTAGTCATTTTCCTGTTTAGGACTGATAAGGTTAGGTGACTTTTGGGAGTTAAATTAAATTTAAGGGTAGGCTCCAATTCCAACTAGGTGAACACCACCACCATCACCACCCTACATCAGAAGAATGCACTTCATAGGACAGCACTGGGGCTACAGCTTGGGGAGAGGGGCACGTCTGATTAGAGCACACTGGAGAAACAAAAAGGGATGGAGATGGAAGGGAGGACAATATTCTTGCTTGGAGCAGACAATGCATAGAGAGGACCATAGGACCAACCCACACAATGTCCCTCACTAAACCATAGCATTGTGGGGAACAACACTGCAGACACAGTGCTGGAATTGTGCACAATCTGACCCCATCACACCGGGGTGAAACACTAAGGACATGCAACAGAGCAGCAAGGTGAGCAAAGTGATGAAGTCCCTGGGAAATACCAAAAATAGACTTTGAAGATAGAGTGTGGTACCCCATCAGACTCAACTGGAAGACACTTGTAAAAGGCCAACAAACAGACGTTGAACTGTTTATATGCTTTTCCATTTTTATCAGTGGCTTTCTTTTTGTTGTTATTGGTGTGTTGATCTTGACATCTTTTGCTTCATTTGGCTTTGCCTGGTTTGTGCGCTTATTAATGTATATGCATGACTATCTAGATCAGATAGGTGGGATAAATAATTTGGAGATAAAAGGGACCAAAGGTTCCAGGGGAATTTGGGGAGAAAAAGGGAGGTGGGAAAAAGGAAGGTGGGGGGAAACCAACCCTGGTACAAGGGAACAAGAAGTGAACTAAAATCAATGGAGAGAAGGGTATAGGATACCTAGTTGGGCTTAATCAAGGGCAATGTAGCAGTGAGGAATTCCTAAAACTGAAAGAAGGCCGAACATGACGGTGGAACAAGAGGAGAGTAAAAGGAAATAGTGGAAAGAACCAGGAGACAAAGGACATTTATATATGTCTAAATACAGGCATGTGCAAATGTAAATATATAGGTAATGAGAGGGAAATAGAACTATGTACTTATATTTATATGTTAAGAATTAAGGTTGCAAATGGATATTGAACCTTGACTCAAGTACTCCCTCAACACAAGAACATTTTGCTCTAATAATTCAGCATTCTGTGATGCTCACCTTCCCAACACAATCACTGAAGACAAAACAGATGCATAAGCAAATGTGAAGAAAACTGATGGTGCCTGGCTATCAAAAGATATAGAGTCTGGTGTCTTATATGATTGAAGACATACAAGTGGCCATCTAGCCAAGAAGAAACAAAGCCCACATAGAAGAAGCATACCAGCCTGTGTAATCACGAGATATCTATCAATGGGTTCAGTTATCAGGCATCTAAGACCCAGAACAAAATCATACCCAATGTGAATGGGGGGGGAGGGGGCATGGAGTGGAAACCCAATGCCCATCTGTGGACAATTGTAGACAATCCTGTGGACAACACTGTGCCCATCTGTGGACAATCCTCTCACAGAAAGGTCACAGAGAAGAGATGAGTCAGTCAGAGTGCAGTATAGCACTGATAAAGCACACAGCCTTCTTCTAGTTTTTCGGTGCTTCTTTCCCTCTACTATCATGACCTCAATTCTACCTTACAAATCAGATTAAACCAAAACATGCACACTGCTACAGATAAGAGCCCAAATGAAACACAGGGAATCCAGGATAGATAAACCCCTCAGGGTCAACAATGAGAGTAGAGGTACCAGGAGGATTAGGGGAGAGTGGTAGGAGAAAGAGAGAATCGATCCTAAGAATCGACATATAACCCCCTCCAAAGGGGATGAACAATGGAAAAATGGGTGGGGGGTGATGGAGGACAATGTAAGATATGAAAACAGCAACCTATAACTGATCAATGCTTTGTGAGGGAGGGTGGGTGGGGGAGGGAGGGGGAAGAAATGGGGTTCTGATATCAGGGGCTCAAATGGGAAGAGAATGCTTTGAAAATGAGGATGGCAGGATATGTGCAAATGTGCTCGACTCACTGAATGAATGTATGGATTGTGATGAGATGTAAAAGCCACCAATAAAAGTATTTCACTTAAAAGAAGAATTAGATTTAGAGATCAGTATTGATAACTTTTCTCATTTTGAAAAAACAACTATTTGCATTCGATGAAAATTAAATAGTTGATGGCTTTCTCGACTATCTTAAGTTTTATTTTATATCCAAACTTCCAGATTAAAGCAAGAAAATTACCTAAAGTATATCCTAACAAAGAATGATTGAAGTTTTCCTGGAAACCCATTTTGAGCTTTGGCAAAAATCTAGTTGACTATCTCTTTTTGCTGAGGACATGAACCAACATACAGAAAACCTCAAAGAACCCAAGAAAAAGCTACTCCCAAAAACCCACTGCCATTGAGTCAGTTCTGACTATAGAGATCCTCAAGCGCATTTCCAAGTGTGTAAATCGTTCGGGGAACAAACAGCCTCCTCTCTCTCCCATAGAACGGCTAGTCAGTTCAGACTGCCTACCTAGCGGTTAATAATGCCTCTCCCACAGTGCCACCAGGCTTCCTGAAAAGAAAATAACAAAATACTACATGAACTATTACATTCAATGAAGAGGCAGGACATAAGGTCAACAGTCAGGTTTCTATAAATCAGCAATGAGCACTCTAAAAGGAAATTGAAAAACAAGTCCCTCTAAAAGAGCAAAACACATAGAATTAACCAAAGTAGAAGACTTATTCATGGAAAACTACAATTTATTAGTGAAAGAAAATTTCAAAAATCTAAAATGGGAAGATATCCCATGTTTATGGTAGGGAAGACTTTAATCTTCTGCTTTTTCTTTTTTTTTTTATTTTTATTATTATTTTTTTTTTATAGGCATCACTGCCCTCTGGTAGGAGTGGGAGGCCCAGCCTTGCTGCTGCTGGACTTGAACCGCCAAGCCAGTCGGCCGCAGTCCCGCACTCAACCACTACGCTACCGGGGCTCAGCCCTTTAAAATGTTTTGTTTTTATGTTTGTTTTGTTTTTTTGGGCATCACTGCCCTCTGGTGGTCGTGGGAGGTACTCAGCGCTGCTACTGAGAGCCGCCGCTGGATTTGAACTGCCAAGCCTGCGGGCCGCAGTCCCGCATTCAACCACTTACGCCACCCGGGCTCAGCCAGAAGACTTTAATCTTACTAAGATATCAATAGCACCTAAAGCAATCTATAAATTCTATGCAAACCACCTAAAAATTCTGTTTTCTTTGCAGATAATGGGAAAAAAACAAGTGTAAATTGATTTGGAACTGCAAGGGGCCCTGAATAGCCAAAGCAATCTTTTTCTTTTTTTTTTTTAAATCATTTTACTGGAGAGTTGTACAACTCTTATCATCATCCATCCATCCATCCATCGTGTCAAGCACAACTGTACATTTGTTGTCATCATTCTCAAAACATTTTCTGTCTCTACTTGAGTCCTTGGAATTGCCTCATTTTTTCTTTTAAGAACAAAGTAGGACTCACATTTCCCAATCTCGAAATATCTTATAAATTTAAAGTTATAAAAAACAGCCCAGTATAATGACAAATACACTGATCAATGGACTGCAAGGGTGAGTAAAAAAATATTGCTACAAAATCACATAAACTTTTATTAGACAAAAATATCAAAATGTGAAGCTCTTCTTTTTCAATGTGTTGTCTATCTAGGTCTCCACACCCTCTGCCACCCTTCCATAAAGAATTCTGCACTCGGGCGCTGGGCCTCCACTTAAGTACTTCACTTCAATGCAAGAACACTTTGTTCTATTATACTGGCATTCCATGATGTTCACCTTCCAGACAGAATTGCTGAAGACAAATACGTGCATAAGCAAAAGTGGTGAAGAAAGCTGATGGTGTCTGGCTATCAGAAGATACTGTTTCTGGGATCTTAAAGGATTGAAGGTAAACAAGTGGCCATCTAGCTGGTAGCAACAAAGAACACATGGAAGAAGCACACCAGCCTGAGTAACCATCAGGTGTCAAAGGGATCAGGTATAAGGCATCAAAGAACTAAAAAAAATATATCATTATAAGTGAGGGGGAGTACAGACTGGGGACCCAAAGTCCATCTGTACGTGAAGTGACATCCCCTTACAAATCCAGCTAGACCAGAGGATGTACACTGGCAGAGATAGGAACCGGAAACATGGGGAAACTAGGACAGATGATCCCTTCAGGACCAGTGGTGAGAGTGGCAATATGGGGAGGGTGGATGGAAGGTGGAGTAGAAAGGGGGAACCGTTATAAGGATCTACATATAACCTCCTCTCTGGGGTATGGACAAAAAGGAGGTACGTGAAGGACGACATCGGACAGTGTATGATATGACAAAATAATAATAATTTATAAATTATCAAGGATTCATGAGGGTAGGGGAAGTGGGAGGGAGGAGTGAAGCGAGGAGCTAATATCAAGGGCTTAAGTAGAAAACAAATGTTTTGAGAATGATGATGGCAACAAATGTATAAATGTACTTTGCATACAATGGATGGATGTATGGATTGTGACAAGAACTGTATGAGTCCCCAATAAAATAAAGTTTAAAAAATACCAGAAGGGTAGGGGGAAGGGGGAACTGATCGTAATGATCAACACACACCACACACACACATGCACACACACATACACACACATACCCTTCAGAGGGAAGAACTCATCCTTCTTCCCATGGGAGAGGGGAGACCGCAGTGAATGTGGAGTAAGTGAGTTGTAATAATTTATAATCTATCAAGGGGCAATGAGGGTGCGGGTGAGCGGGATCTGCTACCGGGGGCTCAATAGAGGGTAAATGTCTGGAAAGGAACAATGGCAGCCTATGTACAGATATGCCTGATACAATTGATGTGTGGATTATAATAAGAGTTGTACGAGCCTCTCAAAAAATCTTAAAAAAAAAAAAATCTGCACTTTTCAAATTACATCGACAAAACCCTGCCTAGTCCTGCCCCACCCTCACAATCTATCCTCCGCGTAAGCCCGTGGTTGCAGCCTTTTCCTAGAAAGCCTTCCTCTTTGTGCTGATCAAGCAGGATGTCCTTCTCAGGAACCGAGTGAGCCCTCCTGACAGCAGATCCGAAGTCCTGCCAGCCTCTCTTCTTTGGAGCACTCAGGCTGTACAGCTTCTAACACAACTTGCTTGTTCTTTGGGCAGTCTATGGTATCTTTAACATCCTTGGAAAACACTAAAATCCAAAGGTATTGATTCTTTCCTATCATCTTTATTCACTGTCCAGCTTATACATGCAGATGAAGTGACTGAAAATATCAAGGCCTGAATCAAGCATATGTTAGTCTTTCTAACACCTTAAAGAGATGTTTTGCAGCAGATATACCCAATGCAAAACATCACTCAATTTCCTGACTGTTGCTTCCCTGGGCATTGATTGTGGATTCAAGGAAAATGAAGTCACTGACTTAGTTTTTTTTTTTTTTTTTTTTTTGTGGGCATCACTGCCTTTGGTGGTCATGGGCGCTACCCAGTGCTGCTCCTGAGAGCAGCTGCTGGATTTGAACCGCCAAGCCCGAAGGCCGCAGTCCTGCACTCAACCACTTACGCCACCGGGGCTCAGCCCTGACTTGGATCTTCTGTGTTGATTCTAATGTTGCTAACTGACCCCTATGTGAGGGTGTAATCCACATTGAAGGCTGTAGTGCACAGCTTCAAGTCTTCTTCCTTTCAGCCAGTAGCTACATGCATATCTCAGGTATCCTGATGCCCTAAGTTCTACTTCATAAAGCCTGGGTACAGGGTGGCTACGAGTCGGCATCAGCTTGATGGCGGTGAATTTGGTTTGGAGTTCTTGAACTACTTGCTCAGCATATGATTTGGATAACTATGCTGTAAAGATACAACTACGACACATACATGTGGTAGAGTGACTTTTCTTTAAATGGCTCTTCTACCCATGTTTCTGCAATGCCTACCAGAGGACTGGGTAGGACAATGAAAATAGGAGTGTATAAAACTAATATAGGTGTGCTAGCCAAAGCAGAATAGAGAAACAAATCCAGAGACATTTATATGTATGCAGGAAAGAGCTTTATATATTGGGCAATTGACTATTGAGAAAACATCACAGCCCAGTCCAGATCAAGTCCAAAAATCTGATAGTAGTCCATATATCCAATACCAATCGATAAATTCCTCTTCAGACTCACGCAACACATATAATGACACTGAATGCAGGAAGATCACAGGCCAATGGGTGGAAAGCCTTGTGGATCCAGTGGCAGTAGTGGCATCTCAGCACTGGTGTGGGTCTCCACGTGGCTCCTCCAACTCTGGCCTCTGGCTGCATCAGCACAGCTCCATCAGGCTCCTCGTCAGTAATGTCTCACGAGGAGTGGGCATGTGTTGCCTCCAGTGGGCTATTTATCTACTTAGCACCTCCAAATGATGTCACCCAGCTCCAACCTGATTGACAGGATAAACCCCACCCCTTTACTCTTCAGTTTCAAATTGACAACAGATTATATAAATACCACAATTAGAATTTTTGTTACCATCCCTATGGTTGTAAGGATGAGTCAATATGGAAGAGCAGACAAGAAATCTGAAAGACTTTGAAAGAGCACATGCAAGATCTCTGTGTGAAGTGGTGGAGACTGCTAAGACTAGAGGCATCACACAGCAGCATGGAGACTCAAAAGAGCAGTGAAAAACTACTTTTTCCTCTTCTGGCCCAAGACTTTGGAACTGTGGGACAGAGTGACAGGTAGGCTGGCTTGTTGACCCATGAAGACAAAGGGATCATCTGACTGAGAGACTGAGAACCAGAGAAAGACTTAGCTGTCATGTGGTTGAGAGGCTGAGAACCTGAGAGATTGGGCTACTGGTTGATACAATAACTGTGTGCCTACTGTTTGTTGAGCCTGACTTGTGGCATTTTGTTAACTTCCCTAATAAACCTCTGTAACCACGAGTATTGTTGCTGCATTCTGTGTGGCCACTGCAATGAATTATTGAACCCAGCAAAAACAAATAGTGGTGTGAGAGGAACAATTGGCATCAGAATAGGTAGAGAATGATGGAGTGTGGAGTTATGGCTGAACCCTGTCTCGTGGCACTAGGAAAGCCAGAGGATGTCAGATATGTCCACATCCATTGCTGCTCATTTACAGCACCTTTAACCCACACAGTCCCCTCTTGTTCTGCTCAAATAATCTGTGCCTCAGCCTATGCATGGATTCCACATGAGCACAATAAAAGTGTGCTGGAATCCCAATCCTTTGCAGTGTTATCCATAAATTGTCATGATACACAAAGTTGAATGCCTTTGCATAGTCAATAAAGCTCAGATAAACATCTTTAGGGTATTCTCTGTTTTCAGCCAAGATCCATCTTATATCAACAATGGTAGTCTATATTCCTCAAGCTCTTCTGGATCATAAGGCATTAAGGAAATGCAGATTAAAATCACTAAGAGGTCCATGATTTTAAAAAAAGGAAAACCAAATCCAGCAGTAGCTCTCCAGGAGCAAGGCTGGGCCTCCCACTCCCACCAGAGGGCAGTGATGCCCCCCAAAAGGAAATCAACACGTGATGGTCAGGATGTGGAGAAGCCAGGACACTCATCCATTGCTGGTGTAACTTGTAGTAAATGGTTGGAAGATTCCTCAAAAAATTACCACACTTTACGGACCATAAGACATACCCAGTTTTTAGAACAGAAAAACAAGAAAAAAATATTTTGAACCACTAGTACCAATTAAAATGTTCTGGGGTAACACACCTTCGGACCATAAAATGCACCTTTATTTCCCCCCCACTTTTTTGGGGGGCAAAGTGCATTTTTCGGTCCAAAAAATACAGTAGACAGAGGATAACCACACAACTCAGCAATTCCATTCCCAGGGGCATACCCTCAAAGAACTGAGAGCAGGGACGCAGACAGATGAACACCCATGTTCAATACAGTATGCAGCACAGCTTAGAAAGCCCCAAGAAAGAAACGACCTATATACTGAGTATAAGCTGACCCAACCATAAGCTGAGGCACCTAGTTTTACCACAAAAACTGGATAATAATGTGCTGGAAAAACTCAACTTATACAAGAGCATATACATATCTCAGTGTCCAACAACAGAGGGAGTCCTGTTCTGCCACAAAGAGAAACGATGTCCTGACACATGCTACGCCCTAGATGACTCTCCAAAACACAATGAACTATGTCAGTCACGAAAGGACAAATATTGTATGATTCCACTGATATGAACGATCTAGAACAGGTAAATGTATAGAGACCAAAGTTTACTAGTGGATACCAGATGTGGGAGGCAGGAAGAGGGAAAGAAGGAGCCATTGATTAAGAGGTGTTCGCCTTCTGTTTAGAGTAATAGGTAAATTTAAAAACAGATGGGGAAAATGATTGCCTTTCAAGCTGAACATAATGAATGTTACCAAATCCCCTGTAAAGATGACTCTTTAATAAATGCTACTATTGCTTTCTGCACACGTACCATACACCTCATGGGTAAATTTTTATCCATGTATATGTTTTTAGAATTGGGGTTGGGATAGTAAACCTAATAAAACTGGTTTCCTCATTTTCACCAAAAGGTTTATGACCTCAAAGAGGTTAAGAAAATACCTATGCTAATCCATCCACTGGTGCATGGAGCTCTCAAATACCTCTATTTCTAGCCCTGCAAATATACTCCGTGATCTAAAATTTAAAGATGAACTAAGAGACCCATTGCATGGATAATCAAAAAGCCACTCAATAAGATTACTAAAAAGTCTGACTTTGGGATTTTTTAAATGAATGAAATCTAGTATTCTTAAAATAAATGACCTTGTGCCGACTTTTCCAGGAGCCATCTTACAATAGGATGTCACTTCAGGACCCCCCTGGTTGCCAGCCAGCTCGAACTCCAGGGGACAGGATGAGATTGTGCCACCTGTTGATCTATGCTACACAGCAAAGCTTACGCCACACGGCAGTTGGATCAGACAGCGCTGTCACAAGCCCAGCAACACATTAGTGTTCCATTCCACCATATAAGGTGGTTCCACTAAGCAGTGTGGTTCTAGACACTACGATTTTAGCCCAGAGTTGGAAGTCGACCTCAGTCTCACCTTGGTACACACCACTCGTACAATCACTTTCCACAAGGCAGAGGAATCAGACCCAGGTTGTACTTCAAAGAGAAGGTGTTTCTCCTGGCCAGTAGCCACTTTAGCAGTTCTGAAAGGAGACAAAAACATTTATTTGTTAAATTCATAAAAATTTATTGAAATAATGGAGTGATGAGACAAGTTTTAACTAACAGTTTAAAACTGAGAAGAAAATTTAAAAGGAAACTAGAAAACATCAACAAAATTAAGTCAAGGGATAACCACTGGAACAATTAGATTAAAACATGAATAAACATACCAATAGAGACCAGAGGAACCCTCAAGACTATTACCCCAAGATATCCTTTGAAAGCGGAAATGAAGCCATTGTCAGTGGTCACTTGTCATTCAAATAACAGTCTAGCTTAGAAGGTAAATGACAGCACCTGTGAGTATCGTACCCCCCTTAAAGACCCTACCATACATTACCAAATGTTTAACATTTACTCAAAAACAAAGATGAGATGCTAAGGAGGGGCAGAGCAGGCAGGTTAATGAAAACAAAATGGAAATATGGGGAATACTGATATACTACAAAAATGTAATCAACATCCTAAAACAGTTTATATAAAAATTGTTTAATGGGAACATAATCTGCTGTATAAATTTTCACTGCAAGTACAATAAAAAATATTTTTAAAAAAGGATGCTAACGAATTGCAGACAAAGATTGATGGAGAAGGGCAACCCTCTAGGACCAAGTAGAACTGCTCTCTAAGGTGTCCGAGGCTGGAAGTCTCTATGGCACACGGCTTCCTCCGCCTCCCCGGGAGCAGTGACGACCTGGCCATTGGCAGCACCAGGTATATATAACTCACCGCACCACCAACACACAAGCACGGGGCAAGAATGCCTGAACTTACACACGGGGCCACAACTTTATCTATATACAAGGCTTTTTAAGTCAAAAGCAAAGTGGCATACTTATAAGTCCCTTTCTGCTATATCTATATCTTAGTGATCTAAATTTCAAACAAAGGCATTTAGAAAAAACAAGTGCAAGAAATCAAGTGCTTCAGAAAAAGAGTTTATCTGGTCTCACTTAGGACGATTATGACTATTTCACTCATGACAAAATATGACGATTGCATCAATTGTGCATAAAGTGTGAAGAAATCTTGCCCTTGGGTGAGTGTTTAAGTAACAGCACAAACATGCCTCTTGGAAAAACTTTTTGCTTTATAATTTGGGGTTGAACCGAGAAAGACAAATAAATAATTTTAGGATACTACTACTTTACTGTTGTCCTCTAGCAGAGTAATTTTAATTTAGAGTCACAGGGTTCTAATGTAAAAATATAACATCTAAAAGATGAATCTAAGATTGTTCAAAGATGTATGTACTTAAATATCACAGCTCCCTTTGATCATTATTGATTAGTATTTCTTTCTGAGCACCAATGGTGTGATCACATGCCACTACGTAACTTGCAGATAAATCTACAGAAGTCATCAAAAATTTACAGCTAGCCCTATGCCAACAACACCAGCCGGTTCCCAGTGGTTTTCCAGCTGCCAAGCCCAGCTCCCTTACCATAATTTAATCTTCCAACATTCAGGCAGCTCTGAACCTGGGACACGCCTAGCTCTGACACAAGGGGATGGCTTTAAGAACCAAATATGGCCATCTACTCCCTGTGTTGTTACCACCCACTGTGACATTGAGCAAGAGTCCCTGGTGGACCTTTTCATAAACCACATTTTATCCAGGGTCTTTAGGCCCCCCAAAAATGTCAGACTGAGGGGCTGAGCCCCGGTGGCGTAGTGGTTGTGCGCGGGACTGCGGCCCACTGGGACGGAGGTTCAATTCCAGCAGTGGGGCTGGGCCTCCTACTCCCACCACCTGGGCAGTGATGCCCTAAAAAAAAATAAAAATCAATTAAAAAAAATGTCAGACTGAGCTTATCTACATAAATTCTAAAACTCCAAAGGAATGGTAAATGTCACTGATGATTTTAGATAACTAGCCAAGACCTCCACCCACCACCCTCCCCCACCCTACAGGAAGTTGGAAACCAATAAAGACTAGAGGACATGCACAAATTCAGGCCCTTGAGCCAGGAAGCCAGTACACTTGGGTGGGCCCCAATCTAGGCCAGGTGGGCTTCAGTCAGTCAGTACAGTCAACCAGGCCTTCCAGCAGAGGGCCCTAAAAGATAGAATTGGGAGTCCACCACCCTCTTTTCCAGCTGCTCCTGCACAGTGCTGCAATTCCTTTTGTCTCAGGTCTCCACGTGTGAGTGCGAAGTACCCTAAGGATGCCTGTGTAAAACCAGAAACTCCTTCTATCCTTTATAAAAACTCACTTGGATCATAAACCAGACTCGATGTGAATTCTTTCATTCTTTCTCTTGTGAAGCCAAGGTATTTCCCAGTATTTCCCATGGGATGAATCTAACAAGAACTCTTCACAAGAGTTGAAACAAAATAAAGAAATAAAAGCACACACTCCTCTCACGATACTGTTAGTATTCCCAATACAACTCTACTCCCTAAGAATATGTTTCTAGGGGCGGAGCCCCGGTGGCGTAGTGGTTGTGCAAGGGACTGCGGCCCACTGGGATGGAGGTTCAATTCCAGCAGTGGGGCTGGGCCTCCTACTCCTACCACCGGAGAACAGTGATGCCAAAAAAAAAAAAACAAAAAAAAAGAATATGTTTCTAGAAACTGGAAACAGAGGGAATCTAGGACAGATGAACCCTTCAGGTCCAGTGGTGAAACCAGGAGGGGAGAGGGAAGGTGGGGTAGAAAGGGGGAACCCATTATAAGGATCTACATATAACCTCTTCCCTAGGGCACAGATAACCAGGAAGTGGGAGAAGGGAGACATTGGACAATGTAAGATATGACAAAATAATCATAATAATTTATAAATTATCAAGGGTTCATGAGGGAGAGGAGTGCGGGAAGAGAGGGAAAAAAATGAGGAGCTGATACCAAGGGCTTAACCAGAAAGCAAATGTTTTGAGAATGACAAAGACAACAAATGTATAAATGTGTTTGACATACAATGGATGGATTGTGACAAGAGTTGTATGAACCCCCGATAAAATGATTAAAAATATGTATGTTCCTAGAAGTAAATGCTTCAAAAACCACCTTTTGGATATTTTGTATCGTTTTTTTAAGTAGGTGAGGTTTCTTTAAAACCCATGACTAACATTTTTTTGTCATATGACACAAAACTGAACTTTACAGAGTAAAATTAACACTTCCCTTCATGGTCCCCTTGGCCAACAACTCCCGACCCACATAAGCAGAGTCGCCCAATGCATCTGCACAGTTCATTTTCTATGCATTTCCACACCTGCCTGACTAAAGAACCCTGGTGGCAGTGAAGGTAAGGCTCTGGGCTGCCAGCAGAGAGCCTGGCAAATGCTCCATAGAAAGATAAGGTAGTTCTTCCTTAAAGACATAACAGTCTGGGAACTCCATGGAGAACTCCTGCTGGTGCTTCAGGACAGCTATGATTTGGAATCTACTTGACAGCAGTGGGTTTGGGTTTTTTATTTTGTTGTTAGTGGTGGTGTTTTGGTTTGTGTATATGTCAACTCATAGAGTTGTGGTTTAAATGAATAAAATTCACTATCTTAAAGGAGGAAGAAAGACAGGGCTTTCTGTTTCCATAAAGTCACAGCCTGGGAAATTCCTAAGTGCCCTTGGTTCTGGTTTTATCTTAAAAGAACCAGTTGCCAAGCCAACGACCTCGTGCTCCAGGTTCAGAGCTGCCTGAGGACTGGAAGATTAAACAATGGAAAGGGAGTTGGGCTTGGCAGCCAGAAAACCTCTAGGAACTGGTAGTGCTGACTGGTTTTCACCAGCAGACATGGTTGCATAGGGCTGTTATTTTTTTTTTTGGGGGGGGGGGCATCACTGCTCTCTGGTGGTGGGAGTAGGAGGCCCAGCTCCACTGTTGGAATTGAACCTCCGTCCCAGTGGGCCGCAGTCCCGCGCACTACCACTACGCCACCAGGGCTCAGTCCCAGGGCTGTTAATTTTGATGGCTCCAGTTGCATTATCTGTGTTACTTAGTTCAGTGCTCAGAAAAAAATGCTAATGGACAACAATAATAAAAGGTAGTTTATTCAAGTACACATGTCTTTGAACTGACTTAAATTGGTGCTGATATGATTTTAAAACGGCATTGAATTCATTTTAAAAGGTTATAATTTTATGTACGGCTCCTGAGGCTTTAGTTTTCAAGATGACTAGGATCAGTTCATTAAAATCAGGATAGTACTCTTATAGCTTGTCGGGGATGTCTCCTATTGTCTACCACCAGCCTAAGGGGGTGGGCCCTTGTATCCTACCCCAAACTATTAAGTGTGACTATGCAATTGAAAGTCAACAAACTATGCAGTCCCAGACTGCTTGTGATTTTATTTGGCCTTTCTAGTTTTAAGTAGAATTGTAATGGGGACTAGCAGGAAAAGTTCCGGACTGGGAAGAACTGGTTCCACCATTAATACTTCGGGAAGCCTGCTGCTGTGGCTGGGAGCCACCCAGTAGAAATAACTGCTTCAGAAGCGTTTTCTTGACAGTAATCTTTATGGGAAGCAGACTGCCAGGCCTTTCTCTTAAGGAGCAACTGGGTGGCTTTATCCGCCAACTTTTTAGGCAGCGGCCGATGCATTCACTGCTTGCGTGCTCAGGGCCACTTGGCGCACCAGTGTCCATCAGTAAGCTGTGTGCCTTGCACATAGGAAATGCACAGTGAGTATTCTCTCTGACTGCCAGCCAGGCGGTGCTGCCTCACCGTGAACTCCTGTGCCTTTCCGAGACTAACTATTCATGGGAGTCGAAAGGCCAGCCCTTCTCCCTCGGAACCGCTGGTGGCTTCAAACTGCCAAACTGCCTGTGGATCGCAGCCCAGTGAGCTGACGCTACCACCAGGGCTCCTCCACTGAATGCTAGCTCTATCGAGGAGACTCCAGAGGGAACCTTTAGGATCTAGTTAAGTGGTAACTCCACATGGGGTAGAAGTACACCTCCAGGGGGACAGATGGTTAAAAGTGACTTTTAGAAATACAGAAAGTGGTGTAATAGAATGAAGTAACATTTGTCCACCTTCCACTAGGCAGAATGCAAACAAGCAAACAATGATTTACATAAATGAACACAAGTCAGGGGTCATTTAGGGGCAGGGGCCCTAACATCTGTTGTACAGGTTGGTGTAAAAATTGATTAAAAAAGAAAGATTCCAACTCATAAAGAAAAGGCTAAATTCTGTTAGGTGTATAGTTGAAGGGAACAAAATGTATAGGCCACTTGAGATAGGAATTTATTTAAGATAATTAAGCCAGGATTTAAAAAACATAATTAGAAAATATTAATAAGAAATGTCTCATTGTTCAGTGATGAAAATGAACTATTACTATCTTAGTAAGCAAACATACAAGATTTTTTTTTAAGCAGCTACACTGGTGGGTCTACAGAAAACTTCTTAATGACTCCTCTGAACACACCAGGAGCCTTTCTCTAGAGCAAATGATTGGCAGATTCTCTTCAGCTGTGCCTCTATAGAATGCTTTCAAAGAGGGGTCAATTTATAATATTCAGTGTACAATTTATGGATTACCATGGTCCACACGGAAGGCGATCGTGCTGGTGCAGGACCAGGCAGCATTTTGTTCAGTTAAACGCTCACCTCAGTGACAGCTGATGCCCGACAAAAACCAAACCCCGGGCATCAAGTGGAATTCTACCCATAGCGATATTATAGGGCAGAGTAGGCTCCTTAAGGTTTCTGAAGTTGTCAATCTTTATGGGACAGCAAGCCTCATTGTTCTCCCATGGAGTGGCTGGTGGGTTGGAACTGCTGACTACGGGGTTAGCAGTTCAACTTGTACCCCAGCATGCCACCGTGGCTCTGGTCAATGACAGCAGCAGTGGACAATTGCAGAGAGGTTGGGTTGTATATTTAGAATTGCCTCAATATTGGTCTTCCAACTTCAATTTTAATTTCCTTTAACCTCCTCCGTCCACAGTATGTATTTAAAAGTTGCTACCTGGAATGTCTACTTTTAACAGGTACTCAATAAATATTTAATGGAGACTGGGTGAAATGAAAAGATAGTCTTATCAATTAATAGCTCCGACTACATCTTATACAGACATATGAGGCACACATGAAGGAAAGCATAATGAGGTGAAAAAGAATAAGCCTTACACATCATTAAGTTCAGCTACTCTTCCGAGAAATTCTTCATAAGTTAAAGTGCCACTTTCTCGAACCAATGTGACATGTTTTGCTACTTTTTCTGGTAACTTGTTAATAACCAGCTGCGTTTGATCCGAGATTTGCTGTCCCATGATGAAGTGATGTCTTTCCAAGTCCAGAATGGGTGGTGCTTCATTTACATATTTTCTGTCAAATATAGATAAAAGTTACTTTCATTTATAGTATAAAACATATATACAATATATTCCCCCAATAAGGCCAATAATAAAAGCAAGCAGGAAACAAATTAGGTACATCTTTAAGTTCAGTAGATTTATAGGATCCTAAAGCAAAAATTTAAGACTATATTTTTCAAATATTTATATTTGTGTGTGTGTGTTTTCGGAAAACACATAGGACTTTCTCATGCTGTTGGGAGGGTAATGAATCTCTAATTTCTTTACTTATGCCCAGCCAAAAGCATTAAAAAACAAACAAAAATTTAGCCGATTACATTTAAAAGGGAGGTGGTCTAATGTTCCTAAGAACATCTTCTGACCGCTTACCAGAAGACTTCAGGCTCCAACTAGAGCTCTCTACTTTCCAGGGGGCTGTGAAAGGTTTGTGGGACATCCCATTACCTTTCAAGTCCACTTTCCCACAGACTTTCTGAAGCCTCGACAGAGGATCTCAAGTATGTTTTACAATAACCCTAAGAAGTAGTTATATAACTCTAGGCCTGTCTTAAGAGCTGCAGTTGGCTGGTTTATCTACAGTTAAAGCTAGTTGACAAGTAGTAGGAGTAAAACTTGAAGAAAAAAAAGTGAAACTTGAACTCACGCTTTTCAGATTCTAGAGCTCACGTTCTTAAGCACTATGATAAATTGGCACAAACTATTATCAAAAAATCATCAAACCCAGCTAACATCACATGGCTCATCAAAGAAAAGCAGTTCCAGCCATCATGAGGGGTTGATTAAATGTTTCATCAGCATAGCCCTCAAATGATGCTATAAAAATGATCCCAAATGACCCTTGACAAAAGCCTCTTTAACCCTGCTCTGAAAGACAGAATTCTAAAACTCATTACAAGAGAAGAGTTGGATGTGTTTATTTTAGATAATTTTTTCTTTGGTGAATAACTGCTTACCAGAATACAAGTTCTTGAAAATATAGTTGAAATGGAAAGTAAGTTAAATTATACTTTGGTATTCGGCTATGGTGGCATATACCATAACCAAATATGAAAATTCCCATTCAACACAGACACTATTATTAGTAATAGGAGTGGCAGTCCCAAAGTTTTCATCCACTTCCATCATGTCACACCCTCTTCTGAATATTTTACATGTCACTAAATCCCAAGTCAAATGTCACTAAATCCCAAGTCACATGTCACTAAATCCCAAGTCACTAAATCCCCACAAAGACCAATATATAACGAAAGCAGAGAGCTGAGAAAAGATGTGCAGGGAGACGGAGTAACTAGTTTCACCCAAAACTTTAAACAACAAAGGTAGGAAAAGAAAAGCACTACAATATTTAAAAATCTGACACTCCCCATCCAAGAACACCTATTTTTTTTACCCTTTAAAGAAGATAATTTATCTCACCCAAATTAACATCCAACGTATCAAGCAAGTGAAAGAGTAACTAGCTTTTTTAGGGAAAGTTTGCCAGGTAACTTGCCTTTTCATTTAATCAAAGATTAAAAGCTCTTTTTTACATTACTACATTTATAACCAGCATTCCTCTCAGTAACCGTAAGTATATAAATCTTGCTTTTAGTATAAAAATCTCATGCGCTACCTTTTAGGGTTATTCTTTCAGTCATCTCAAATAGAGGAAAAGTACAATTGTACTAAAAAAGAAAAGCCCAGCAGTCACTATTTGAACCTCAGCCCACTTGGCAAGACTAAGTACCACTCAACAGAGATAAAAGAAGGGAAGTTGTTGAGGAAGAGCCAGGCCGCCAGAAAAACATCTGTGAGGGAAAATTATATATTTCAAATATAGTTCACGGATTCATGGCAACTGTATCCAGAGAAACAATTACAGACCCTAGTGAGGAGGGGGAGGAGGAGGTCTCTGGAGCACTCAACAGACTTTTGGGTTTCAGACTAGTAAAATGTCAAAGTGATATGGTGCTAAACATTTCTTTTTAATCTAAGGGAGGATGGCTTCCACAAGCAACAGAGAAACAAATTTAATAAAACCATTATCTCATGCTTAGGAGTGTCATTACAACCTAAAATTAATACAGGATGTAATCCTAGAAAATAGTCCTTCTGAAGAACATTTATAAGGTTCATCATGTGTGTCACCCATTGTCCTTACTTTTTTTTTTTTTTTGGGGGGGGGGCATCACTGCTCTCGGGTGGTGGGAGCAGGAGGCCCAGCCCCACTGCTGGAATTGAACCTCCGTCCCAGTGGGCCGCAGTCCCGCGCACAACCACTACGCCACCGGGGCTCAGCCCTGTCCTTACTTTTCTTATTCTGGTCCAAACTTGTGAAATTACAAAAGGTTACAGATTGGTGTTAGGGATCCACTGTCTTACTAAGATTTTTGAAAAATTAAATTCAGCAAGTACCAAACTCCTAGAGCTGTGCTATATTCTAGGGACACACCGGGAGACCGAGGAAGAAATATGGTTCTTGCCCACCAACAGAGCATCGCAAAGAGTGGGATGAGAGAGTAATCACACTTAAATATATGTAATCACTCATAAATATACCATTACAAACTGACGAGCACCAAGCCCAACAAGTACAGAATGCTACAAAAGACTCTAAAAGGGAAGCATGGTTTAGTCTTGTGTCAGGGAAGACAGCCCTGGTCTGTGAGAAACATTAGATTTGAGATTGGGGTTATCAGTTATTACCAAGAGAAAAGGCAGAAAAGGCCTCCTTGTTGGGAGGTCATTCCAGCCAGAAAATAAAGAAAGCACCAAAGAAGGAAGAATGTGTAAAAAGCAGAGATGCCATTTTGAAGACGAAGGTGCACCCTGACCCCAAGCCACGGCATTCTCAAATGCCTCCTGTGCATGTGGAACCTGGACAATAAATAAGGAAGGTTCAAGATGTATGCATGCGAGGTATAGCACTGGCACCAAAACACAAAAAACGCTGGAAGTACTCTGGGGTGGCCAAAGAGCAAGCACATCTGTCTGGGAAGAAGTACAGCCAGAATGCTCCTTAGGGCCAAGGATGGGGAGCCTTCCCTGCGTGCCCTTTGGAGAGGGACACCATGCTGGGTAAAGGGGCAGTGAAAACGAGGGGAGCCCTCAGCAAGGTGGACGGGCACAGTGACTGCGACGACAGGCTCAATCATAAGAACGATCGAGGCTGGTGCAGGACCGGGCCATAGTTCAGTCTATGGTACCTAACAAGGGTGTTCTGAGGGGGGCCCACTTCCACAGCCCCTAACTACGGCACACACTTTTGCTCCCAGAGTGAAAGGGAGGATCTTTTCAGCTTTCTTGTGCCAAACCGACCAAAATGCAATCCATGCCCTTGACACTGTAGACCTGCACTTCTTAGGGAGGAGCTCTGTGGACATGTTGGGTGAAGGGAAGGTTTGCGAACAGCCAGGTCAGCAATCGGCCTATTTCTTTGCCTGAGAAAGGGAGGCAGTTGGTTTCAGTGGAGATTTCAGCTCTGAAAACTCTTAAGATCAGTTCTACTCTGTCCTGGAGCGTTTCTGAGTTGGAATCAATCGACGTGGAATCAATCGACGGCCGTGGATTCGGTTTGGGGCTTTAGCAGCAGCATGACTGCACAGACCAGCTCTGGAGGCCTGCTCTAGTCACCCACCATTGGCTGCGCGGACCCTTGGTGGTGTCGTGGCTCACATGTGGGGCTGCTAAGCGCAAGGGCCGCAGGCTGAGACCACAGCCATCTGAGACCACCGGTGGGGGGGGGGGGGGGGGGGGGGGGGGGGGGGGGGGGGGGGGGGGGGGGAGAGGGGGCAAAGACGAGGCTTTCCACACAAAGAAGATTAACAGTGCATTCAGTCAATGTTATTGACCAGCTTGGGTTTTGAAAATTATTTCCTTAGTATTCTTCTCACGCTTGTTAATTTGTTCAGGCATCTTCCAGCACTAACTTGGAAAAGCACTGAAAGTGAGATAAAACCATTCAGAATAAAATACCAATGTTCATGTAAACCGGGCAACAATTGTCATTTAATATTAGCCCATCTAGATTACAGTGGGGCCCCTGGGTGAGCTTGGCTGGCAGTCCCCCAAAGGGCTGGCAACTCCAGTGGACCCGGAGGGGACGTGGAAGGATGAAGGATCCGATGATCTACTTTCGGGAACACTAGTTAGGAAGCACCTCAGAAAAGGAAGGTGGGAGTGGCCACACCACGCAAGAGAATGTCATACATGTCCCGAAGCACGTAGAAATAAATGGCTGAACCACTGTGTGTTCTGCTGCGTATGTTTTCAACAGCAACAAAAACAAGAATATAAAATAAACCAAACCTGCCGCTGAAAACTCCGCAAAAAGGGCACCACTCTACAAACGCACCCAGGATTATCATGAGTCGGAGGTGACACACCACCACTGAAATCATAGTTTGGCCTAAGAACACCATCTGCAAACAGTTGGCACAGAATTTAGCAGACGATGAATCTGTGATCAAGATTTCTCCAAGAACCCCACTACTAAATAATTAAAAAAAAAATGAAAAATAAAAACAACAACAACAAAAAGTCAAACGGCCGAGTTTCCAATCCCTAATTTTTCAGTGTCAGTGGTTAGACCTGTCCTCAAGGTACCCACAGGTGGCCCTCCAACCTTCGGATTAGCAGTCCAGAAACTGCTCCAAGAACTCAACTCTCTTACATCCTTGTGCCACCGAGAGCATCGCTCTTTCTGGCAAGATTTTGCTGGCCTCTTTCAAATCCATTTGAAAGGTTTAATCAGTAGAAAACAATGGCTATGTTGAAAATCACCCGAGAACACTAACCACTCCACAAATGTTGCTTTCTTTAATGGGTGATGTATACACTCGGTCACTTCTTTTTCTAACAAATGAGTCGCAATAGTTCAAATCTTGTTTATAAAAATGTAAAACACCGTGTGCAATCAGTCAAAAAAATGGAAGGGGGAAGCTTCCTGAATATTTAAATCATAACCCATATTCATAAAAGGATTAGAGCAAGGCTGAAAGTGCAGCAAGATGGCAAGCTCTCTAGTCACACAGGATTTAGGTAATACTTGGACAACTCCCCTTTCCAGCAAGTCTTTACCAACTTTATATTACTTCTAAAGACACTTATAATTTAAATAATTACCAATTGTTTTTATCCTCAAGTTAGCACTGACATCAGAGACTACAACTAAGTACAAAACTAGGTGCCTGAGGGCACAGTTTACTTTATTACCCATTGTTTACTCAATTTCTAGATCCCTAAGCAGATATCAACTGTTCTTCAAGGCAAAGAATTAATTCCGTTCTTAACAAATATACATAGTTAAACAATTAGGCCAGCCAGAGAGTCTGTAGAACCTGGAAAGCCTGTTTTGAGCTTTAAACTCACCCATCAGAAAGAAAACTTACGAACAATACCTTCCTTAGACGTTTACAATATGGACTTCGTACTGATTTGTGTTCACTGTTTACTAAATACACTCTTCAGTTGAAAAAATACACTGTGGTTATTAAAAATTCTCTCTCCATCTAACCTGCCTCTGGGAGAGGAGGAAGGTGAGCGTGTTAGCATTTAGACGACGATTCAAAGGACCGGGATGTATATATTCATCTAAACAAAGTCCACATCCATGCAAGGCCAGAGCCAACATATCGAGTAAACATACAGTCATATTCTGGAGGAAAACAAGGCCGGACACCACCAAAAAAAGGAGAAGTGCCGTATCACTTTTGAGAAGCCTCCCTTATCAGAGGGGTGACTTCAAAACAGAGGCAACTACTAGGGCTGTTGGGGGGCTGCGGCAACAGTCCTGAAACCCTGAATGAATGGAGCTCATTTTAAAGCAAAAAGGACGGCTGGGGTGGGGGGGGTGGGGGGGAGGAGGGGAAAAGAAGAAGACTATGGGGGGGCAGAAGACGGAATGATAAAGACTGTTAAGTTTTATAAACGAGCCGGCAGGAAGGGCCTAATGATGTGGCTTCAGGAAACAGGGCAGTCCTCTAAAGTGTCATCGAGTTGCGTCCGACTCGAAGTACACGGAATATGGGTTCGTTTGTTTTTTGATGAGAGGCCGACAAGGAAAGGCCTCCAGGGAGAAGACTAGCTTAGGCTACTTGTGAAATCCGTAGTTGACTTCTTTTATTTCTGGGCTAGCTAACTATTCAGGGGTTGCTGATCCGGGGCGTCCGCGGAAGGGGCCGTGCGCTCCTGCTTCCTGGCCTCAGTCCCTCTTCAGGCGCACCTGGACTGTTAGCCTACACCTTTACCCCCTGCGGCAACCTTTAGGGAAAAAAACATTCTGGGCTCAGGTCGGAAAAGCGCATTCCAGGTTCTCTACAGTCCCCCCCCCAAAGCGGGCCAAACCACCTTCATCGCTGGCAACTGGCAAGTGCCCGCGGTGCCAGCCCGGCGCGCTCCCTGGAGGCCTTGCCCGCGCGGCGGGGCCGGGTCTCTCCCCCAGGGCGCGCGGCTCCCCTCGGTGCGGGCCGGGTGCGGTTTCCACTCGCAGCCCCAGGGTCGGGAGCCGCTAGAAAAGGACGCGGCGGGACACGGCGCTCACCCCAGCTTCAAGGCATCGCGCTCCCCGCGGCCGCGGCGCCGCCCCGACAGCTGCGCCGACGCACGGGCCGCGCGCTCCCGCCCGCGTCGCCGCGCAGTGACGCACGGCCCCGCCCCGGCACGCGGCGGCTGAGGCGGCGCCCCGCCTCCACCCTCCCCCGCCCCGTGCCTGGCGCTGACTCTCCCGCGCCTGCTGCGCCCCGCGCCCGGAGCGCCCGCGGCGAGGCCCGGAGAGCGCGGACGCCCAGGGACGCGCCGCGGTGACGTTTGGAGAGTACAAGGGGCAGGGCCTCCGTGAGCTGGCCTCGCGTCCAGCCCGGTCCACTCGGGTCCCTGCTGTCGCCTTCTGCAGAACGGGCTGGGGCGGTCCCCGGTGATCCCGGCCTCCCTGCAAGCCGGGCCAGCGCCCGTGGGGTCCGAGGGACGCCAGGTCACCTCGTCCGTACGAGGTCCCCCACCCAGCCTCCCACGATCACGCACACACAAAGGTCATCTTTGAGAGACCCTGAGGCTCTCTCACCTGGGCTGTCACCCAGCCCATACGAGCTTGTGTAGAAAGAAACTCTTACAGGGTCTGGAAGCAGCTTGTAGGGTTGACGGTAAACACTAGTTAAGTGGCCATTTTTATGACGATGAGGGAGCCCTAGGGACCCAGAGATTAAGCACTCTACTGTGATCCGAAATAAACCCCGTTTGTTGCCTGGCTGTGTATTGGTCACATTGGGAGAGCAGCAGGTTGAGATCCTCCACCCTCTCCCTGAGAGAAAGATGAGACATTCCGCTAGGTAAGGAATGAGAACCTTGGACTCTGGGGACAGTACAAAAAGCGCATGGAAAAAATGGAATGCTAACAGTTTTCCCGTGAAGTTTTTGAAACGTTTATGCATAAGAGTGGCTTTGAGTCATCTTGTCCTGCCAGGTTTGGTGTCAGTATTACAAGCACGGTGGCGTGGGTTGGCAGTCATGATCACATTCTTCCTTGGGCATTTGTAGATTTGTCCTGAGAAGAATTATTGTTAGGTGCCATGGCCTGTAGAGACCCAGTAGAACAGGTGGTCTCAACCTTGCTAATGCCACCAACCTTTAACACTGTTCCTCACGTTGTGGTGACTCCCAACCATAAAATTATTTTCATTGCTACTTCATAACTAATTTTGCTACTGTTATGAATCATGTGATCTCCGTGAAAAGGTCATTTGAGCCCCCAAAGGAATTGCAACCCACAGGTTGAGAACCACTGCTATAGAAAGGAGTCACTGTCCCTATAGGACTATCCCTGCTAGGCCCTGCACTAGCCTTGCAATTGTTGCAATGTTTGAGTCCGTTGTTGTAGCTACTCAGTTAATCCATCTCATTAAGGAGCTGCCTCTTTTTCACTGACCCTTACCAAGTATAATGTCCTTCTCCAGGGACTGGTCTTTTATGGGAACATCTCCAAAGTACATGAGATGAAATCTTTCCTTCCAGGATTCTTCTTTTAATTTTTATGTTCAGATAGTTTATTTCTTCTTCCTTTTTAATTGAAATAATTTTTATTGGGGGCTCTTACAGCTCTTATCACCATCCATCTATCCGTCCATTGTGTCAAACACATTTGTACATAGGTTGCCATCATCATTCTCAAAACATTTTCTTTCTCCTGGAGCCCTTGATATCAGCTCCTCATTGTGTTCCCTCCCTCCCTCCTTCATGAACCCATGATAATTTATAAATTATCATTATTTTGTCAAGTCTTACACTGACCAACATCTCCCTTCACCTTTTCTGTTGTCTATTCCTCTGAGACAGGGTTATATGTAGATCATTGTGATCAGTTCTCCCTCTCTCCCTCCCCTCCCCTTGTCCTCCTAGTATCTGTACTCTCATTATTGGTTCTGAGGGATTTATCTGTCCTGGGTTTCCTGTGTTTCTAGCTCTGATCTGTACCAGTGTACATCCTCTGGTCTAGCTGGATTTGTAAGGTAGAATTGGAATCATGACAGTGGGTGTGGGGGGAGGAAGCATTACAGAACTAGAGGAAAGTTGTATGTTTCATCATTGTTACACTGCCCTCAGACTGGCTCGTCTCCTTTCCATGACCCTTCTGTGAGGGGGATGTCCATTGCCTACAGATGGGCTTCGAGTCCCCACTCCACATTCCCCTTCATTCACAATGATATGGTTTTTTTGTTCTTTGATATCTGATCCCATCGACACCTCATAATCACACAGGCTGCTTCATAAGGACTTTGTTGCTTCTGAACTAGCTGGCTGCTTGTTTATCTTTAAGTCTTTAAGACCCCCAGATGCTATAGCTTTTAATAGCCAGGCACCATCACCTTTCTTTACCACATTTGCTTATGCACCCATTTTATCTTCAGCTATCATCGGGAAGGTGGGCATCATAGAATGCCAGATTAATAGAGCAAAGTGTTCTTGCATTGAGGAAATACTTGAGTGAAGGCCCAATACCCATCTGCTACCTTAATACTAAACCTATAAATATAGGCACATAGATCCATTTCCCCATCATCATATATAATTATATTTACACATATACATGCCTATATTTAGACCTCTATAAATGCCCTTTGCCTTCTATTTTTTGTAAAGGTAAAATGTGCTATATTATGCTTATGTCAGATTGTTAAGCAAATTAAGTCGACCCCTCACAAGTGTATAAAAACCCTGAGCCCCGTTGAATCGGGGCTGCTATTCTACCCTGCGTGGTGAGGATGCAGCCCAGGTTCGAATCTGTCTTTTCCTAATCTGTCTTTTCCTAATAATAAACTCTTTGTCTTTATTCTGTCTCACCCGGGTCAGAGTGATCTTTGGGCATTTTTT
>PVJH01017017.1:0-48933 GCA_004026705.1 Nesogale talazaci
CGGATCCGCTCTTTCCCCAGCACATCTGTTTTTGGGGGGCATCACTGCCTCTGGTGGCCGTGGGCGCTACCCAGCGCTGCTCCTGAGCCACCACTGGATTTGAACCGCCAAGCCTGCGAGCCGCAGTCCTGCACGCAACCACTGACGCCGCCCGCGCTCGGCGCCCCCAGCACATCTTTTATCTTTGGCATCCTGTGTTCTCAGGCCTAGACACTCATAGGCTCCACTCGTAGGCTCCACCCCCCAGGTTCTGATTCAGGAGGCCTCAAGTAAAAGCATTTTGAAGAAGTTTCGTTTTCAACTGAAAAACAAAAACCCACTGCTGTCACGCTGATTCTGGCTGACAGTAACCCTATATAAGACGAGACCTCTACATCTTTACAGCCTCATCTTTCTCTTACAAAACAGCTGGTGGGCGTGAACCATCAACCTTGCAGTTAGCAGTCCAATGCTTACCTGATGGCACCCCACCAACTGTGGCTTTTCCACGTGGTGAAACATGACACGATAAAAAGAGAATGCAGTGATGTTTGTCATCTCCACATTTTCAAAGGGAAAAGCTAGTTTCAAAATCGTGTGCTACTCTTTGTAAATCTGAAAAGGCGGGTCCAGTCACACACACAGATGCTTGTGTGGACAGTCGAGACATTACAAACAGTGGCTGAGAACGTGAAAGGAAAAGGAAGACAGGATCAGGAGTAGGAGCTTAGGGAGGGGCTTCTAAAAGTTGTTGGGAAAATTCCGTATCTTTTTTTGTTTTTTGTTTTTGTTTTTTTGGGGGGGGCATCACTGCCCTCAGGTGGTGGGAGTAGGAGGCCCAGCCTTTGCTCCATGGAGCTGGAATCGAACCTCCATCCCAGTGGGCCGCAGTCCCGCGCACAACCACTACACCACCGGGGCTCAGCTCAAAATGTTTTTTTTTTTTTTTTGCGGGCATCACTCCATGATCTTTTAATTCCAGTTCCCCAAACTTTTTGAAGCCTCCTCATACTTTTCACTATGCTATTATTATTTGAGTTTATTTCTTTTATCAAGTACTTTTTTTAGTGCAGAATTTGAGAAGCTCCCCTACGTGTGGGGCACATCTAGGTTTGGGGGACAAATTCCTGAGCTAACTGGAACGATGTCTCGGCTGTGTTTCTGTACTACTCTCAATCTTCAAATCTGTCATTTTCAAGGCCTCCATGAAACCCCAAGCCTGTCTCTCTTCTCCACTGTCTTGCCTACACACCACAGCGGAGAAATGGGGCACGGAGCCACCCCGTCACTGAGTTTGTGCCCTAAAGTGCTCCTGATACTTGGCAACTGCATTTGCCAGGGCCTTCAAGCCCACGTCTGGGCCGTCATCACAGTGAATCCATCTGTTTTCACATCCTCCTGCCTCTGAGTGAGTTGGGGAGGATATGGATTCACGAAGCATCTACAGTCCTAAGGTCAGACTACCTGCTTCTGTAGGACATCCTATGACCCCAGAAAGGTGTCTGAGAGACGCGTGGTTGTTAGTTTGTTAATCTGACCACAATGACTATGCCTAAGATTTCTTTTCAGTTAGGAACTGACGAATCACACAACATTCCTTTAGATCCTGAGTGCTTCTTTCCCCCCACTACCATGCCCCTGGTTCTACCTTACAGATCTGACTAGATCGGCCTGGGGCCTGTCACTGCTTCGCCTTGAGGATCATTTTGGGGAAGTTTGGACAGGTAAGAGGCCTCTACACAATTCGGGACAGATAAACCTCTCAGGTACAGTAGTGAGAATAGTGATTATCATGAGGGTAGGGGGATGATGGGGAAGGGGGAGAAGGGGGGAACCCATCACAAGGTTGGTCATATATCCCCTCTCTCTAAGGGGGCAAATAACAGGAATGTGGGTAAAGGGAGACAAAGGGAGATATAAAATAACAATAATATAATTAATCAAGGATTCACGAGGATGGGAGGGTGGGGGAGGAAGGGGTAGAAAAGAGAAGCTTATAGGAAGGGCTCAAATAGAAAATGTTCTGGAAATGATGACAGCAACATAGGTACAAATATGTTTGATACAACTGACCTATGGAATGTTATAGGGGCAGTAAGAGCTCCCCATAAAATGCTTTTAAAAGATTCACGGTAACTGAAAAACAAACAAAAACCCCAAACTCACTGCCATGCATCGAACTGATGCCAACTCCCAGGCACCCTAAACACAGGGTGTTATTGGCATATTCTTCCCGTGAACCAGACTCACTGCCAACCCATAGCGACCGGGCTGGGCAGAGGCGGCCCGGGGGCTTCCGATACGTCACTCTCGACTGGAGCAGGAAGCCCCCTCTTTGTCGGTCGGGGGGCGGCTGGTGGTTTCCAATTGCCAACGTGGCAGCGAACAGTCCACCTGGTAACCAGGACGGAACTGGGTGCCACCAGGACGTACTCGACGCCTCCAACCCCGGGCCCCCCGACCTCGCACGCAGAGTCCGCCGCAGGGGCGACGCACGCGGGGTGGACGCGTGGGAACTCGTGGCTGAGAGGGACGGCTCCCCAAGACGCGGCAGCGAGAGGGTGGTGGGCGCGCCTTGGGGCCTGTCCCTGCTCCGCCTTGAAGCTCCTTCTGGGACAGTGGGGACAGTGAGATGCCGCGCCCGGGCCAGCACGCCAGTGGGCGTCAGGGCGGCCCGTCGCTCGGCCCACTCACCCCGGAATTACACCCCACGTCCAGCCCGAGGATCGGCCTCGCGGCGGGGCTCTCGGGAGGGAAGAGCTGGCGGAGCAGCTGCGGGGGCAGGAGGCGGAGCCGCTGCTCGGGAGGGTGGAAGCGGGAGTACTGTGGGAAATTCCCGAACGGCGCGGCCCCGGGCGTCGGGACTCGCGGTTCCTCCGCCGCCGCGGGCCCTTCCACGGCCCCCGTGGGCTGCTTCAAGTTCGCCGCCATGCGCCGCGGCTCCGCCTCGGGGGGGGGTCCTCCGCGAAACCGGAAGTCGGCGCGCCGGCGGCGCCAGTGCGCATGCGCCGCGCCCGGCCGTGGCCAGTGCGCATGCGCCGCGCCCGGCCGTGGCCAGTACGCATGCGCCGCGCCCGGCCGTGGCCAGTGCGCATGCGCGACGCGCCCGGTCGCCGCCCCGGATGGAGCGGCGTCCGGCGGCGCGCAGCTGGGTGACGCGGAGCCCGCGTGAGTCCGTTTGAGCCCTGGCCACGGCCCCGTGGTCGTTAGAGCTTGGCAGACGTCGCCGGTGCTTAGCGGCCCTAGGAGATGGGAACGCTCCGGGTCTGCGCCATCTTGGCGTGGGTGACGTTCGAGTGTGTCGTTGCAGCCGCTGGGTCAAAAATCGGTCTTGTCCGTGTCGGCCTCACTGTACAGACCCTCTTTAGAGCACCGTGCCCGCCTCCAGGGGCTGGCGCCCCCTGCTGGCACAGGCCGGTTCGTGAGGGGACGTCTCTACGCCCTCACGTTTCAGGGGCCTGCCCGCTAGGCCAATTAGTCTGTTCCGGTCGTCCGTGGTGCTTGCAAGAGGCTTTCGCTGCCCCCGGGTTTCCCCTGGGCTGCCTGATTCATTGCCTGGATGACCCCGTGCCCAGGAGGCTATGGAAAATGGTACAGATCAGGCACCCCGTAGTCCTCAGAGGGACATCTTTGCACCTTCAGCAGTTTAAAGGGGCCTTGCGCACTAGACTTGCCTGAGGCAATAAATGCCCTTTGATTTCTTTTTTTTTTTTTGGGGGGGGGGGCATCACTGCCCTCTGGTGGTCGTGGGAGCTACCCAGCCTTGCTGCTGCTGGATTTGAACCGCCAAGCCGGTGGGCTGCGCAGTCCAGTATTCAACCACGACGCCACCGGGGCTCAGCCCTGCCCTTTGGTTTCTTGACAGCCGTTTCCTTGAAGGTTGATTGTGGGCCCCAGTAGGATGAAATCCTTGACAACGTCGGTTTTGTTTAGGGCTAATCGGGAGGATGCCTGTTTTCACTATCTTGGTGACAGTTCTTTATCACAGCCTTAGGAGGTGCTTAGTAATTACATTCGCCTTTGACTGGTGAGGCAACATGGGCAGAGAAGTCAAGTGGTTTGCCCAAGTGGGAAACTCGGGCTACTGAACACAGAACAGGAAGCTTGCTGGGAATCTCTGAATGCCCTTGTGGTCCACCTCGCTTCCTTTAGAGATGCGTTAAGTGAGATCAGGAGAGGGGCTGCTCATCCAGGTTGGAGCAGCCAGCCTGTCCTGTGACACTGGAACTCGTGCCCGACTTACCCAGGAAAGGAGGGTGCCAGACTTCTCCTGCAGGAGTGGCCTGGTAGAGAAGGGTCACTGTAGATCAAGTGCTTTGAAAGGCAAGGACCTATGCCTTAAGAATCAACACTCGGGCTGAGCCCCGGTGGCGTAGTGGTTGTGCTGGGATTGCGGCCCACTGGGATGGAGGTTCAATTCCAGCTCCACGGAGCAAAGGCTGGGCCTCCTACTCCCACCACCAGAGGGCAGTGATGCCAAAAAAAAAAAAAAGAATCAACACAGAGTGCTTTCTGAGCCCGAGTCAATGGTTTTAAACCCTTTACATGTATTTACTCAATCCTCACCATGACTCCTACACTAGTATGTGCTTGTATGCCCTCTGATCGAGGCAGACTCACAGTGACCTTACAGGACTGCTCAATAGAGTTTCTCTTATGGATCATCTTCTGCCAACCTGCGGGTGAGTTCAAAGAGCCAGCTTTTCAGTTAACAGTGTGTACTGCCACTTACATAAATGAGGAAATTGAAGACCAGTGGGGGAGTGTGACCTAGGCAGTTGGCCCCAAAAGGCATGCTTGCAAACTCCTCTGTTAGTCTCAGCTTTGACTCCCCCTCGCTTAGCATAATTCCTGGTGCAACAATAATCAATACCTGTTGACTGGTCACTCCGTGAACAAAGCTCAGACCTGTTGACTGGTCACTCCATAAACAATGCTCAGACCTATTGACTGGTCACTCCTTGGAGGACACGGGGAAGTCACGCGTGAGAGTTCTATGTTGGGAAAACTAAAATAGAAGGGAGAAAAGGGTTGAGTGGAAATAAGCATAGGGGGTTGGAGCTAGGGAAGATGTGGGTTAAACCAGAGATGAGAAAAACCACCACCACCACCAAAAACTGCTAAGGGGAGAGATCAGCCTAGCCAGTGTGTCTCAGGCTATCTGGCAGGGACAGTGGGGCAGTGGAGTTGTGGCCAGCTCACCTTAAAAGAGGCCTACTGCTTCCATGAGGCCAGCATTTTGTGGAATTTCCTCTAAGGGACTGAAGCGCCATCCTGTGTTAAAATAGGCGGGTCCCTTTTCCTCCTGCCCTCTTTCCTCCCCAGCTCTAGCTGCTCTGCCCCTGTGGGGTTTCCAGACTGTAACCCTTTCTTTGTCCTACTGAGCCTGGTGGTTGCAAACTGCTGGCCTTTTATGTTCTGTATTCCAACTTGAGCCCTGACAGCATGGTGGGTATACGTTGGGCCGTGATCAGCAAACTCAGGTGTTCAAACCCATCAGCTCGCTCTTTGGGAGAAGGAGATACAGTCTGGGAAACCACACAGGGGTGTCTTCGTCGGGGGGTGTGAGTTGAGGAGGAGGACAATCATAATGTAACAAAAAACCCAGAATAGGGTGGTTGTGTTTCTTGGTAGGTTTCCCAGCGTAAGAAATCCAGGATAGGTAAAGAAATAGAGATAGTAACTGGATTAACGGCATATTGGGGGTTATAAGACGGGAGGTTGAAGGGAAATAAGGAGCTAGTAACAGTGGGTACAAGAGGGAAGAAAATTCTGGAAATGACTGTTGATGATTGTACAATTCTTTTTGATAAGACCAAACAGTATATGATATATGAATTATATGTCAATAAAACTATTAAAATCCAAGAATAGTTTGATTAGCGGTCTTATCTTTTAGCTGTATTCTTAGTCTTTCTTCATACGATAACAACTCGATCATAATTTTAGATAGAGGAACTAGAACGGTAGTTCAACCTTTTCTTAGCCTGTTGGGTCAAATTACAAAAAGCCGGGTCTTTTGTAATTTGATAGGTGAGAAAAGGTTTCTTTAGATTCACAACCAAATATGCACTGACATGTAAGTAGCTGGGTTTGCTGTGAAGCTGGGGAAATACCATGATTAAATGTTCCTTCTCTATGACTTGTAAGATTTCAGAACATTTCGCATTTTCTTGTGCCGAAACTAGTTTTATCTAAACTCTCCAAACTGACCATACTGATTAGACACTTTGTCTTTGCAAACTTCATTATAAACACTGTATATGAATTATACATTTGTCAATTCCAGTAATCTTTGTAAAGCCACCAAAAATTAGTAGCAAATCTGACAAATGTTATTCTCATCAAAAACAGAAAAGGTATGGGATATTCATAATTATCTACACCAGATTGTTGAATAGATTGCTATTGAGACATTTGATTTGGCTGGATCTCAGCAAGAGTAAAATCATCTGCTACATTTTCATGCCTGGTAATCGGGAGAATTTTTTCCAGATAGCAACATCCGTACACTTGCAAACCATCTTTTTCAGCACTACCACTGTAAAATGATGCCATCAGGCAGAGCCTCACTTCAGGAGGGAGAATGACCAGAACCAGCTCAAAGCTGATTCTAGGAGGCAGAGGCCGGAGATAACCCTGCCCTCCAATCTTGTCACTGGCTAGGACATCTGCCCGTCTCCCTTGGCTCTCCACTTTTGTCTGGACTGAAGTGTAGTGTCTATTGCAATGGCCACAGAGAATGCACAGGCCGCACGTACAGTGGAGTGGTTTATTTGGGACAGGGTCTAAATTGAGGTCAAAATACGGAACAGCTCGGGCTCAGGAACCAGGTGGGCACAGTCTCCCTTCTTCAGGGCAGGACCACTCTCTCCCCTTCTGACTGCAGCTTCCTCCGGACCCCCGATGACCAGCTCCCCTTGGCCGGCCTTCGGTGGCTGTGGGCTGTGACACCAAGCCCTTTCCAAGTCTGTGGCCATCTTCAGCAGGACGGCACTTGGCCCAGGTGTCTGGTGTTTTTTTGGGGGGGCGGGGGGCATCACTGCTCTCTGGCGGTGGGAGTAGGAGGCCCAGCCCCACTGCTGGAATTGAACCTCCATTCCTGGGCCGCAGTCCCGCGCACAACCACTACGCCACCGGGGCTCAGCCCCCAGGTGTCTGGTTTTTAAAGGAGATTCCTTGATTCTTTTCTTTCTGTTTCTTCTCTCTTCTTTTTACTTCATTCCTGCTTCTTCATGTCTGACAGAAAACTTCTGTAGGACTGGCTATTTAAATACGCAAACTTCTTGTCAATTTCAAGGCATGGCCCGTCCCCCAGAACCACGAGCTGACCAGTCTTCTCTCCCATGGTCTATTGACTAATCCCTACAGGGTGCTGACCCATCAATGCAGGGTGCATCCCGGGACCAGGGAGGGATGGGGGATTCAAGCCAAGTTACTTACAACTTACTCAAAAAATGTCAATCAATCTGGCAAATGTAACAAGCTCTCTGGAATACAAAACTAGGGCTAGGATAACTCCTCAGGAAAAATTCCTCAGGTTGCCCCCCAGAGAACCAAGGCAAATGGCCACAAAATACTTTTCCCTCTGCACACTTTCCCTACCAGAGGAATGTTTCTATCTTTTGTGCATTTTGGGTCTTTTTTTGGGGGGGCGGGGTGCATCACTACCCTCTGTGGTGGGAGTAAGAGGTCCTGCCTTGCTGCTGGAATTGAACCTCCAACCTAGTGGGCCGCAGTCCTGCATACAACCACTACGCCACCAGGGCTCAGCCCCTTTTGTGCATATTTTGAGGTGGGGGGGCACACAAAAAGTACATCTCTACTTTTATTGGGGGGAATAAAAAAGCCCCCATGAACTCTGGTCAGGAAGACTTTGAGGAATTATATGTTACCTGCAAAAATCCACGTGTAGTTGCATTGCAAGCTGTGATGGGTTAGCAGGGACGAGGTACGGCCATGTAACTGAGAAGCCGCATCGGAAGAAGCACACCAGCCTGTGTGATCATGAGGGGTCACTGGGAGCCGGGGTCAGGCACCAGAAGACCCAAAACAAACAATCATATCCATGTGAATGAGGGGGAGGGTGGGGTGGAGGCCCAAAGTCCATCTGCAAACAACTGGACATCCCCTTACAGAAGGGTCACAAGGAAGAGACGAGCCAGTCAAGGTGCAGTGAAGCACTGATGAAACACACTTACCTCTAGTTCTTTAATGTTCCCCCCACCCTCACCCCTGTCATGTTTCCAATTCTCTCTAACAAATATGGCCAGGCCAGAGCACGTACACGGGTACAGATAGGAGCTTAAAACCCAGGGAATCTAGGACAGATAAAGCCCTCAGGACCAATCATGAGAGTAGCCATACCAGGAGGGGAAGGGGAAAAAGGGGGAACTGATCACAAATGATCTATATATACCCCCCTCCCAGGGGGATGGACAATAGAAAAGTGGGTGAAGAGAGACAGTGGTTGGTGTAAGACATGGGAAAAATAAGTAATTTCAAGTGTTCATGAGGGAGGCGGAAGGAATGAGCTGATACCAAGGGCTCAAGTAAAAAGAAAACTTGAAAATGATGATGGCAACCCGTGCGCCTGAGACGATGGATGGATGGATCGTGAGAAGAGCCCCCAATATAAATGATTAAAACACAGAAAAGAAGGGGCGAGGTGGTGTGTGAAGATCTGCCGCACTTCTCTCTCCCTGCAGCCCTGGGACAGGGCAAGTGCCACCTTCGTCTCTGCTCCATGGGGGTGTCGCCGTGGGCCACAGAGTGGGGAGAGGCAATCAGGAAAAAGAGCGACGTGACCAGCCTGTTGGCCAGGGTGGTCCATTGTCACCCAGACTTGGACATGGTCACGGTGTCTGGCCTCGCACCTGCGGGTCAAGCGGGGAGTGAGCCAGTGCGGCGAGTGGATGGCAGCGCATCTTCCTGGGGGCGAGGCTCAAGCATGCCTTGCAGTGATCATAAACCAGGCGAGTAGAACCCAAGCCAGTGTAGCTCCCGCTGAAAGTCCCCTTAGCGACATGCCAAGGGTGGTGGGGGCCACGCCAGTGCCATCTGTGCAGGAGCGAGTGGGTGGAGCAGGGAAGGCCAGGGAGAGCCGGACAGCCACCTTGACCTCTTCTGAGACTATTACAGAGATGTGGCCACCACCAGGCTAGGTCCTTGGAAGGATCCTGCATGTCAGGGAGAGCCATCGAGTGGAAGTTTCGTGGGGTCCATGCCCATCTGTCCCTTCCCTGCACAAACCAAGTACCCAGCGGGGTTCAATGATGTCTCCTACCTCGCAAGGAAACCTTGTGCAGCTGGTATTCTGGCCAGCCCGCATGACCCTTGGGTCCTGTCCCTCCCGAGCCACACTCCAGACCCTCTGCTCAGCCCCACCCGCTCCTGTCTTATCGCCCCTAGGGTGGGACCCAGGAAGCCTCGGAATTAAGGGTTGACTCCAAGGCTCTATTCAATGTTGAAGCTCTGTTTTCTCATGGAAACAAATGTCCCAGCATGGATTTCCCAACTGAACTTTTGGAACAATAAATTGGAAATTTGCTGCTTATTATAGTTGAAAATGCCTACAATTAATCCTGTCGAGCATTTCAAGCCACTTAGGGATAATAACGGTACCATTTATAAATGGAGCTTTAGTGCCGAAAAGCACTGGACTAAACCTCACATTTTCACAGGGGGAAGTGAAGACCCAGGCGGTGAAGACCAGGTTCGTAGGAGTAGGCTAAGTTCGGCCCCCGTAGCTCAGGGAAGTACCACAGGCAGAGTGCTGCAGTGCAAGGTGGGCAGTGGGAGAGAGGAAGGGAGCGCTGCTTCTGAGAGACCGGGGCTCAACTTTCCAATAACGTCCTGGCGTCCTCCTGGGCCCTCTGCATCTGAAGGAGGCGTGCGGGTGGAGGGTCTCCAGGGACAACTGAGGGCTCATATCTGGAAGAGGCAGTCATCGTCCCAACATATCTTGAGCGGAGCTGGTCCCGCTGTTCACCTGGATGCAAGAGGGGTAGGAACACAGACGAGCCGTGTAACCAGGAAGACGTTAACCTGGATTTGGAAGAAGAGGTAGTTTTGATAGCACACGAGGGGTAAATGAAGATGCAGGGAGAGAATATTTGTGGAATGCTGAGCAGAACATAGGCACTGGATTTTTGCATAGTATTTAATTTAATCGAGTCTAGACTTGAGGTTTGCCTTGTGACCCTCTTGACTTTGGTTTTTTTTTTTTTTAAAACCTCAATCCCACATGAAAGGAAACATTCAAACTAGGATATTTCTCACCCTTCATCTCTTTCCCAAGACACATTTTAGAGTCCAGGGATCTTCAAACTTCTAAACAGGGAGCTAGTTCACTGTCCCTCAGACCGTTGGAGGGCCAGACTATAGTTTAATAAACAACAACAAAAAAACTATGAACAAATTCACTTCAGGACCCGGGATGAGTCAGCTGCTAAGCAGGACAGGCAGCGTTGGCAAAAACACCCTGAGGCTGGAAAAATGTCCTCTGCAGGCCATGGGCCGTTGTGTAAGGATGCCTGTTTTAGACGTTCAAACCACTAATTCAGGTAACAATGTATAGTCATTAATTACCTACATACTCGAGTATAAGCCAGCCCAAATATCAGCTGAGACACCTAACTTTACCACAAAAACTGCATTAAAATGTGCTGGAAAAAACAAAGCTCATATGATACTTGAATATCATATACTATATACTAAAGTGACCAGTTAGTAACAGTGGTAAAGCAGGACACCATTGACTGTGGTGGTAGGGTGGGTAGAGGGGGTTATATTCTTTTCCTGTTCTCCCGCTGTTCCCTACCTTGTCATGCATTGTGGCAAAAAAAAATGGGGCCTTTTTAAAAACGCCGCAGGACATGGGAAAAATCATTTAAAACTGGGACTGTCCCGCTCAAAGCGGGACATCTTGTCACTTTAGTTACGGTGCTAAGAAGAAGGAGAATGTGGACGAAGGTCTTTTGAACATACCTTCTTTAGCCTACTGTGCTCAACTTCAACCACGTTCTTGTCCCGTTTGAAATCTCACAGGTGATTACAGCTAAGCCCCTTATTTATTTTCAGACCCCTTCCTTTTTTCTCTCTGAAACAAAATAACCTTCATGGTCTCAATTAATGGTTTGGGTTGCAGCCAAGAGACAGGCACTCTGGTTGACAAGTAGAAATGGTGTTCATTAAGAAGAGACACAGAGACACATTAGGGCTGAGCCCCGGTGGCGTAGTGGTTGTGCGCAGGACTGGGGCCCACTGGGACGGAGGTTCAATTCCAGCAGTGGGGCTGGGCCTCCTACTCCCACCACTGGAGAGCAGTGATGCCAAAAAAAAACAAAAACAAACAAAAAAAAAGAGACACATTAGGGCTGAGCCCCTGTGGCGTAGTGGTTGTGCGCGGGACTGGGGCCCACCGGGTTGGAGGTTCAAATCCAGCAGCAAGGCTGGGTCTCCTACTTTCGCCATCAGAGGGCAGTGATGCCCCCGAAACAACAACAACAACAAAGAAGAGACACATTAAGAGACTGCCAGTTAATTAAAGGTGGTATATTGAAGGCAAACATACACACCGTTTTTTTCTCTCCCTGAAACTCAACTAAGGACAAGGAAAAGGGCAAAAAAGACCACAAAATATGGGACCATGGGAAGTCAGTGCTAAGGAGTTAGGGACTGTGAGGGTTAAGGTTGTATGCCACCTTGCCTGGACCTTGATTCTCCATCGTTTGACAGTTACACTGTAATTATCCCCCACGGTGAGATCCGGTACAATCAATTCCAAGGCGAGAGTTTTTATATCAGTCAATCAATTGAAAAGAAGCTTCCTTGGGAGTGTGGCCGACTTCCACTAGATATGAATCCTGCTTTGGGGTGGATTTGGACTCTGCACCTGGCTTGTTCGCATCTGACCTCTGGATCTTTGAACTTAACCGTATTGCCTGATGATCTTGGGACTTGTCCGCCTCTGCGGCTTTTGAGTCGGTCGCCTGCCACCTTCTCTCAGAGCGCATCTGAGGCCAACCTGTACTCTTGGACCTGCGCACCGTGGGTTCACTCACCTCTGCCCCTGTGTCAGGGAGCCTCGGCCTGACAGCTGACTCAGAGACTGGGCACTTACTTCCTCACCTTCACAAGCATGTGGGTCGTTTCCTTGACGCACGACTTTTCTCTTTCTTACTCACGCACTCACTGTCATCAAGTTGATTTGAACTCATCGCAGCCCTGCAGGACAGAGTAAAATGACGTTTGTGGGCTTCTGAGGCGGCATGTCTTGATGGGACCAGAGAGTCTCCTCTTTCTATCTCAGAGCGGTTTGTGGATTTGAACCACCAAGACTGCTGTTAGCAGCCCAGCTCATCATGCCTTCTCTAGCCGGGACTCCATGAGTCTCTTATGTTAGTCTCAGTAAATCAGCGCCACTGGTTCTGCTCCTCTCGGGAACTCGGCCGAGGACACTCACTCAGCCAAATAAGAAGACGGAGGCATTAATGGGGAGAGTCTGAAACAACACAGTTCACTTTGAAATCCCCTAAAATTTCAGCACTTGGTGGCAGCAGACATCAGATACAGGAGAAGTGGTGTGTTAGAGAAAGAGAAGTTATTTCTGTCAACCAATGGGACTTGACCTCTTTTTTTTTTTTTGGCATCACTGCCCTCTGGTGGTCATGGGAGCCGTACTTGAACTCTTAGATGTCCATAAAAAATAGATGAAAAATGAACCTCAGCCTCACACCATATAAACAACAACTCCACGTGGATCACATAGACTTAGATGAAAAATGAACCTCAACATGAACCTCACACCATATTTCGAAAAAACGGTCCCTTACATCATACAGCCAATATCACCTAACCCGTTCTACTCATGCTGCCTCCACGTGAGATTTTTGGAAACATCTCTTAGATCTTTTTTTTCCCCTCCCTTAGATCTTATATTATTTGATCATAATGACTTTCATATATATATATATATATATATATGGGTCTTTCTGAAGATAAGGAATCTAATTTTTATTAGAGCCTTAATTGTCATCACCTAAAATGTTTGTTTTTTTGTGGGTATCACTGCCCCCTAGGGGAATAGGAGGCCCAGCCTTGCTCCTGGAGAGCTGCTGCTGGATTTGAACTGCCAACCCTATGGGCCACAGTCCCACACACAACCACTACGCCACCGGGGCTCAGCCCCACCAAAGATGTTTTGACAACAATTTTGAAAATACTAAGTGTAGCTTATAAAGTGGTAGTATATCCCTGATTTTACACACACACACACACACGTTGAAATATATTGCTACTCGGGTTACAGTTCATACATGCTCTGGTTTGTTCCAATCAAAACGCGTTGAAACATGTCTCTGTTAGCATGTGATGCCTGCAGACAAGTTCTCTCAGCAATACATTTATTGTAGTCTCCTTCAAACAAGCACCCGCTCACCCAGACTCCCTGCCGTGGCGTCAACGCTGACTCCTAGGGAGACTCTGGGACACAGCAGAACTGCTCTGTTGGGCTTCTGAGATTCCAAATCTTTCTGGGAAGAGAAGGCCTCATTTTACTCCCTGAGAACCACCGGTGGGTTTGAACCCCTGATCTTGTGGTTAGCACCTCGATGCCTAGATTACTCCCAGGGCTCCCTTACATCTCAGGAGAGGACCTGAACTAGAAGGCCCAATCAAAACACTGCCTGTGGAGGGCATCCGATGGGCCAGTTCAACTTAAGACAGAGAGGGCAGCTCAGAAGGTATGACAACTGTTTTCTTGGAATTCCAAAGGAGTGATTTGGATAGAGTTTCTTAAAGGACACTGGACAATCCCAGGGGGACTTATTAGGAGGATGTTTTAAAAATAGAAAAAATTTAGGAAGGTTGTGTTAAGGAATTTTTGTTTCTATTTTTTTTAATTTTTTTTATTTAGGCATTTTTTTTCTTTTCTTTTTTTTTTTAATTTAGGCAGAATTTTTGTTTTTAATAGAACAATGCACCTGTTCATTCTTTGAGGGTATCAAGAGCTTCCGACAAGATTTTATTAGAAAACTTATCCACTCCAGGGCCTTGAGCTTGCCCCTTCCGGACCCCCCATTTTTTGTTCTCAAAACCTCAGAAGCCATTGAAAAGGACTATGATGTGGGTCCTGCGAGGATGCTAGAATTGCTGCTCTGGTGTGATGTACATCGGAGAGGAAGGGCCAGTGAGATGGAAACACTGCTTTTAGATCCTAGATGAAAGATATATTGAGAAACAATGGCTTCACCTTTTCTTATTTTGCCTCCATAGGGGCTTCTATGATTTCAAGACAATCTCTTTTTTACTGACCCTCATTTATGTGTTTTTCTTTTTCTTTTTGTGGTTTGCCATTCCACATTGACTTCTATGATGACAGCAATGCCTGATGATCCCATGAAGCTGGAAGTTCCCAAGGTCAGACACCGCCCCGCCCCACCCCCCCCACCCCGAACCCGTGCACTGCACACTCAACTAGAGTGACTCACTCTGGGTCTCTCCTCCATGTAATGCGTTTCGTCAGCCTTATCTGAGGGCGCTTTGAAAAATTCACGGGAAAATGGAATGAGAAGATCATTGAATTTTTCTTTTTCTTTTTTTTGGGGGGGCATCACTGCCCTCAGGTGGTGGGAGTAGGAGGCCCAGCCTTTGCTCCGTGGAGCTGGAATCGAACCTCCATCCCAGTGGGCCGCAGTCCCACGCACAACCACGACGCCACCGGGGCTCAGCCCGATCATTGAATTTTTCCATGAACCTTTTGAAGCCCCCTTGGATTTCCTATAAACAGTGGAGTCCTTCCAGAAGCTTCATCAGATTCAGGTTTTGGCAGGTGAGCTATCTGGGGGTGGAGGGGTGGGGGTTGGTGACCAGATTTGAAGTGGGACACCATTGACCGGGGGGAGTTGGGGGCTCTTGATTAAAATTTTGGTCTATATGGAGCAACACAAATATTCAGAGAATGCAAACATAGAATTGTAATATATTTATTTAATTTTAAGACGCCGCAGGATGGGGGACACATTAAAAAGCGGGGATGTCTGGTCACCTTACAAATGTTCTTCGTATCGCATTCCATCATGGGCCCCACTTATGGTAAAGCAGACGGACCCAGTGAGAAAGGTTTCGAAGAAGAAAGGCGGAGGCCAATGGTCTAGAAAAAAGGCAAGTCAGAGAATCAGAGACTATTCAAGGAGAAGAAAGGTGGAAAATATTAAGCGGTATTGCTGTCCATGAAGCAATTCATAAAAAGAACATTCAGCTTTGGTGATGCACAGAAGGAGGTAGTTATGCTAAAATTCGTTCGGCTTTTCTATATGTTTGATAACTTGCTTAATAAAGTGTCAGGAACAAAAGAATATTTAACACACACAGGGAGGGCTGAGCCCCGGTGGCGTAGTGGTTGTGCGCGGGACTGCGGCCCACTGGGCTGGAGGTTCAAATCCAGCAGTAAGGCTGGGCTTCCTACTCCAACCAGCAGAGGGCAGTGATGTCCCAAAAACAAATAACATAAAATAAAATAAATGTTTAAAAAAGAAAAACACACAGGGAACTTGCGCTGAGCCCCAGTGACCTAGTGGTTGTGTGCGGGACTGTGGCCCACAGGGTTGGCAGTTCAAATCCAGCAGCAGCTCTTCAGGAGCAAGACTGGCTTCCTACTCCCACCAGGGCAGTGATGACCCCCCCTAAAAACAAAACAAAACAAAAACAGGGACCCTTTGGACAGTTTTTAAAAAAAGAGTTGGAAGTTGGTTTGGGTAGCCATTGTACAATTCTACTTGAGACAATTCAAATATGGGATGGCATGCAGTGCGTATGAAATCCCAGCAGCAGCAGCAGCAGCAGAAACGACCATGACCATGGAGCAGGCATGAAACAATAGAAGGGACAGAAGATGGACCGGAGGCCCTCCTTGACAAAGCATAAAGGGGAAAAGAGAAAGAAAATGGCAAAAAGGGTCCAGAGTTCCGGCTGGGAGGTCTGACATCCAGAGAATGCGAGTTCCAGAGAGAGTAAGCAGAGGGTCTCTGGACGATGGCTTCCAATGTTTATGCCAGGCTTTTTTTTTTTTTTTTTTGGTGGCATCACTGCTCTGGTGGGAGTAGGAAGCCCAGCCTTGCTCCTGGAGAGCTGCTGCTGGATTTGAACCGTCAACCCTGTGGGCCGCAGTCCCGCACACAACCACTACGCCACCGGGGCTCAGCCTTTATACCAGTTTATAGTAAAAGAGTTACCAGAAAAATACAAAAGAAAAAAAATGGGTTTGTAAATAAATAGATAAACAGGGAGAAAAATCAAAGGGGAGGAAAACTGTGAAAGAAATCATTCAAAACTCCCTTTCTTTCCATCCTAACAAGGAGAGAAAAAGAGAGAAAGAGAATTCAAGATCCATGAAAACAATTATAGAACAAGACACATCACGATATGATTTCAGAACTTCCAGGACAAAGCAGAGATCTTATATACTTCCAGAAAGAGGAAAAACAAAGCAAGTCAAACCAGCCATAAGGCGCCACGCTAAGGATCAGACCACCAGTAGATTTCCTCATTGGCAGCTAGCAGGCCATAGAACAATGACTTCCAATCTTTTGTTCTATCCACAGCCCGCTGATTAATTAAACGTGAAGACAGAATGGAGAGATGTCCAGACATGCCGGGAGACAAAAGCATTATCTTTCTCAGAAAGCTCTTGGAGAAGGTTTTCCTCCAAAGTGAGGTGATAAAGCCGGAAAGGCAGTTCCTTGTATCAAGAAACAGGGCTCTATCCGGGGAGCGGGGGGAGTGGGGACCCTGGGACGGAGAAGAGGCAGCTTCCAGGACAAGAGGAGGGCAGCAGACCTTCAGAGGGGACCATGCAGACTGGAGAGGAGGTGGCAGCAGACAGACCCAGGTGACCCTCTGACAGAGCTGATAATAGATTGAGGGGACAGTCTCCCTCTGAGGACAGAGTTCAGAAATAAGTTTTTAATAGGCTACAGAACATTAAGCAAGGAGGCAAATAATGATCAATGGTTAGTTTCCAGAAAAACAGAAGTCACAAAGAATAAAGAAAGAAATGGCTGTACATGACATAGTCCAGTGGCTAACTGGGCTGACTGCTTCAAAACTGTACATATCGAATCTTTACAGAAATACATTAAGTACATGATATATATATATATATATATATATATATATTTGTGTAGATGAAAACCACCACCAGGACCAGGAAACCTACAGGTGATTCTGACTCCTGGTAGGGTGTGGGCGTTTGTGTCCATGGGGTCGGGAGCAGACCAAACACCTCCTCGGGCTCCTCTGCCATCACCACCAGGCAGGGGTTCACCATCAGTCACAAGTCTGAAGGATGGGAGCAGGGAGGACAGGAGAAGAGGGAGGGAGAGAGGGAGAGAGAGAGAGAGAGAGAGAGAGAAGTACCCACTAGCGTACCTATGTGTGTATGAGAGAGGCCAAGACTTTATTGTTCATGGTGGAAGCCAATCGATTTTTTTTGAAAAATCAAGAAATAGCAATCTAAGCATGTTATTTAAAGACGTAGAGGTAGCAGTTAAAAGAGGCTTAACGGACTATCTCTGGGAAATAGAAACTACAGTGCCGCTGCTTTTTATAACAGGCTCTCTGAAACTTCTTCAGTCTTTAAATTATGTGCATGATTAACTTTTATAGAGCTAAAAACCAAAATAGAAAGGGAAAGGTGGGGGGTTGGGGGGAGAGATGCAGGAGAGGGGGACTGGAGAAAGAGAGGAGAGAAAGTGGACAGGGACTAAGGAGTTAAGGCCAGGGTCACACGGCACAGGTGGCTGGCTCGGACCCCACCCCTGACCATCTCGGCCCTGGGCACCGGCTGTAGCTCTTTGCGAGTGTCCCTGCGTGTTGGTGGGGTGTGCTTTGGTTTGGGCACCAGGCTGTAGCGGAAGGTGGGGTGTAAGAGTGCATCTGGCAGTGTTCATCTTGAACAGAGGATGGGGGGGGGGTGTCCTGGTCTTATGGGGGGGCAGTCGAAAAGAGGAGAAAGAGAGAAACAGAGACAGACAGACAGAGACAGATAGACATCTACTATATTCATTGTTCCTCCTTCGGGAACAATTTCTCTGTTCCTCTTCACTTGAGCAAAGACTATGCATCCTTCAGTCTGTAGGAAACAGTGGGGCTTTCACTCATTGCCTTTGGGGGGACTGCTCTCCCCCTATTCCTGAGATTCTGGAGGGACTATCAGTCACAGAACCCCGATTCTGCCCCTCCTTTCCACAGCAGTGCAGACTGGCCAGCCAAGACATCCCTTCAGAATGTTAAGTGGAGAGAAGGGACCTAGTAGGGATTCCAGAAAGGGGGGTGGGCGTGCAGAGAGACTGGGGTTCTCTTCAGGATCACACTGCTGCAGAGACATGAAAAGATCTAGGATTTCCCTGACAAGGATCCTTCAGGAAGGAAAAAGAAGGCCTCCCCAAGGCGAAATCTGAGTAGAGACACAGATGAGAGAAGAACCCCAAGGACCTTGTGCAGAACGTCTGGGTGCTGTTCAACCTTACCGTGAAGCCATCCTTATACCTTCGTGAACTTGACCCCACCCCCTTCCTGTGCTTTGATTCGTTTGGATCAGGCCTGACACCTGTGGTCGTGCGTCCTGACAGCAGTGGTGGGATGGAACTCTGGCCTTCTGTGCCAGAGACCCTGCTTCAGTTCACAGGCAGTGCACCTCCTGTGCGGCCACCACGCATCCATCAAGGGGGCTCGCGTGTTAACCTGGCTTTGAACAGATTCTAGTGGAGCTTCCAGACTAAGACAGACTAGGAGGAAAGACCTGGCAATCTGCTTCTGAAAACCTGCCAGTGAAAGACCTGTGATGGTTACATAATCTCCTCTCAACTAGCGACCTGTCAATCTGGTCGTAGCTGGATGACCTCCTCTAGAGGCCCGAAGGAGACAAATAGCTTGTTGGAGGGCAGACACATATTTTGCTTTGCCTTCCTGCTGACAAGGCAGACGTGGTGTGCGCGCCAGCACTAAGAACCTTCCACTGCCACTGGATCCACAAGACTTTCCACCCAGTGGCCTGTGATCACACTGCACGCTGTGTCCTTTGTATGAGTCTAAAGAGGAATTTAAAGACTGGTGTTGGTCATATGGGCTATTATCAAACTTATGGACTTGATCTGGACTGGGCTGGGATGTTTTCTTTTTATTTTACTTATTTTTGGGGGGGGGATGTTTTCTTTTTCTTTCTGTGGGCATCACTGCCTCGTGGTCATGGACGCTACCCAGTGCCGCTCCTGAGAGCCGCCGCTGGATTTGAACCGCCAAGCCCGCGGGCCGTAGTCCTGCACTCAACCACTTACGCCACCGGGGCTCAGCCCATTTTCTTAATATATAACTGCTCTTTGGTATAAAGTTCTCTCTTACAGAACTAGGAATGTCTGTACTAACAACCCAATGAATCACTGTGTCAGTCTGGGTAGACTGGAGAAACAAATTCATAAGCACACATGTGTGTAAGAAAGAGGTTTATGTGCAAGAGCAATTGAACATTGAAGAAACATCCCAGCCCAGTCAGTCCAAGGTCATAAGTCCGATGTTAGCCCATATGTCCTATACCAGTCTATAAAGTCCTCCTCTTCAGACTCACGAAGCACATGCAATGACGCCAGGACAATCACAGGCCAGTGGGTGCAGAGTCTTGTGTATCCAGTGGTGGTAGAAGCATCTCAGCGTTGGCAGGGGTCTTCTCTTGGCTCCTCCAGTTTCCAGGGTTCAGGGTCTATCAGCATGCTGCCATGTGTCTCGTCAGCTGCAATGTCTCCCAGGGAGTCAGCTGAAAACTAGTGTCTCCTGCCTCCAAGAAGGAATTGCCACATTTCCCAGAATTCTCAGGAGAAGGCCATGCCCACACAGAGGTTTCATTGGCTATCTCTAGATTGACAGGCTAGACTCCACCCCAACACTGTTTTCTTTGTTTCTATTTTTTTGGGGGGGGGGGCATCACTGCCCTCTGGAGGTCGTGGGATCTACCTAGCACTGCTTCTGAGAGTCACCGCTGGATTTGAACCGCCAAGCCCACGGGCTGCAGTCCCGCACTCAACCACTTATGCCACCGGGGCTCAGCCCACCACCCCAACATTCTTTTTATTTGTTTTTTGTTTTTGTTTTTTGGGCATCACTGCCCTCTGGTGATGAGAGTAGGAGGCCCAGCCTTTGCTCTTGTGGAGCCGCTGGTGGAATTGAACCTCCATCCCAGTGGGCCGCAGTCCCGCGCACAACCACTATGCCACCGGGTCTCAGCCCGACCCCAACACTCTTAATCTTCAAATTGACACCAGATGAGGTGATGTCCACAATCACAATGGTCTGATCTGTCACCAAGCCTGGGGACAGCGCCGCGCTGGGACAGTAGGGCGTCCTATTGGGCCTCCATTAACCATGAGTCAGGGGCAAGTCCTGACTAACCACTCCCACCTGAGGCTTTGTGACCGACCTGACCATGGCTAGCTCCTCTGGCTAGGCCCTAGGGTTCTGGTCACTTGCACAGTCTGCCTCCACGACTTTTCACCGTACCAAGCTCCCTTCTCTCTTCACGTGTGTGCACTTCTGTGTGTAACTGCAGCAGCCCATCTCTTACCTCCCAGGACCTGGTTTCATCCGTTGCTAATTTATACGCATTGCCACCATTTCCTCGACACCCTCCCTGCCGGAATCCCTCATCGAAGTCCCTGACCTTGTCCTAGACTGCATTCAGAAGCCATCGAGGTCATCTTTAAGAACAGACCCCAGGGTCAGTTCCTGCATCTCCGAGCTCTTTTCAGCATTTGTCAGTCCTCACCGCCTCCTCCTTCTGGAATCTACTTCTTCCTCCTGCTTTTTGAGACGTCTCCTGTCCTCCCAAGCCTCCCTTCATTGCACTTAGGACATTAAATTTTTTAAAATTTGTGTTTTAGGTGAACTTTTGCACGGTACATTTGGTTTCCATTGAACAATTTTTTTTATACAAATCATTCTGATATTGGCTACACCCCCCCCTCACCCCCCTACACGCATGTTAACATTCTTTTTCTTTCCATTCTGTTTCTGTAACCTGCCATCCTTGGCCCTCATTACCTACTCATCTTTGCTTTAGGGTCAATGTTGACTCCTGTTAGGTCTCATATATTGGATTCTTTAAGGAGCATAGCATTCACGGGTGATATGTTGTGTATTGTTAAAGCCAGGCTATTCCGGGGATGAATTGACCACAAACTTTTGTTCCCAGTTCAAAGGGTATCTTAGAATGCAAGTCTTAGGGGAAGTACCCCTCGTCTCTGTCAGCTCAGTAAACCTGGGCTCTTTTCGAAATTGTTTTGTTTTATGTTTTTCTTCCAGTCTCTCTGGGACCCTCTACTGTGTTGCTGGTCAGGACGGCTGTGGGTGCCTGTTGGGCCCCTTGTAGGTCTGATCTCAGGCCAGAGTCTTGCAGACGAGTCTCTGATTCCTTCCTGTCGTTGGGTGCAGAGGGACAGAGACCTCTAGCTGTATCTTGGATGGCCACTGCAGGCTTTTAAGACCCCAAACCCTATTCAGCGAAATGGGATGCAAAGCATTCTCTTTCTGCACTGCTATACTGGTTGACAGAGTGGTCCCCCGGAACACAGTCTTTGGTTGTTCTCAGGCTATTGTTAATCCTTCCTGACTTTTTCCTCTCACTGCCCTTTTGATTTCTTCTTCAAACGAATGCTGTTCCTAAGCTTTTTACGATGTTTATGTACTCGTTTTATAATCAGGAAAAGAACGCGCATACTCAGCTCGGTGCTGGAGATGATGAAGAACAGGGTCGGAGGCGGGTATTCTGAATTCACCGCAGACTTCGCAGCGAAGAATTTTTCTAAATGCCATTCAAAACGACTTGAGTTTTCAGCCCTTACCGATGCGTACACATCATGAGCCCCACCACAAGGTCCCTCTGTGGTAGAAAGTGTGGCTTCATAGACTCCGAGGATCTGACATCTTCGTTGATCACCTTGCAAACCCAAGGGACAGCGACCTCTCAGGAATCTCACAAGGTGGGGGTGGGATAATGTGGTACGGGGCCAAGTCTGTGCGGGGTCTGGGTAGGGGGTCGGGGAGCAGTAGGGATGGCGCTGCACTGCGTTGGTTGGGGTCTGTGGGAGGCAGAGGGGTGGTGAAGATGAGAAGCAGAGATGAAGACACCCCTCCCCTTGTTCCCCCCTGGAGGCAAAGGGAGGACAGATCCAGAAAGCAACACTTCCCGGCTTTCCTTTATTTTGGCACCTGCAGGGTTAACTCCAGAGTCCTAAAATCCAAAGTTCTCCACCCGCATAGAAACAGGTTATAAGGAAGAAAGGCTTGGTGACTTACTTCTCCCAAAGCAGTTGTTGATCTCTGGGGAGCACAGAGGGCTATTCTGACACACGTGAAGCCATGATCAGCTGGAATCGATGACAGTGACTGGTATGTGCCTACAACACTCTTTGGGTTTGGTTGTCCTCAACCAGAAGACTGGGGACCAGAGAGACGAGCTCCTTGGCCCTCTTTCCTCCATACACAACATACAGGGACAAAAACCAAAACTAAGCACGCAGCCAGGGCTGACTGACAGCGCCCCTACAGGACAGGGCAGAACTGCCCCAGTGAGTTTCCAGGGAGTGGGAACAGAAAGCCCTGTCTCTCTCCCCAGGAGCCACTGGTGGTTTGGAAGTGCTGGCCTTCTGCGTGGCAGCCCACCTCACCTGTCACCACTGTGCACCAGGGCTGGAAGACGCAGGGAGGGAGCAGGGTGCCCGGGATGAGAGCTGTTCTGAACTCTAGCTGAGTGTGCTTCCAGTCCTTCACCGATGTCAGTCTTACTGCCCGGGAGAGACCCTCTGCAGCTCCTGCTCCCTTCTAAACAAAACAAAACAAAACAAAACAACCCTTTTTGTTACCAAAATCTACATATCAGAACATACCCCAGTCCAGCGATGTCTACGTGTGGAACTCAATGATGCAGACTACAGCGTTAAAAGTTGGGCGACCATTCTCACCCTCCCTCTCCAAATGATTCCTCCCCCTCGCCTTAAACACACTGCCCTCCTCGCTGGCACTCAGAGGTCCTGAACTTGACCCTCTCTAGGCTTGGCTTAGCCCTTGTCCGCAGAAAACTGATCTCCTTAACCCAGGGATCGGCAGACTCTTGAGACCGAAGCGCCAATCCTGTCCTTCCTAGCAACTGGAAAATCACTCCAGAACCTCAAATATGGTTTTTTCTCAAACAAATGAAGTCACTGTGATCTGAAATAATCACCGTCGAATGTTTTCCATGTGACTTCAGAGCCGTACGGTCAAACTCAAAGAGCCGCAGGTGGCTCGTGAGGCGCAGTTTGCCGACCCCTGCCTTAGCCTGTCTTCTGCCTCTAGAAGCTCAGAAAGCCCGAAGATATCTTTTCCTTGTACATGGTTTCTGTTCCTCTCTGTCCAAACGGAAGGTGCAGCTGCCAGTATGGTGCCGTTAAAACGCTGGTTTTCCTCCCCCCGACCATTATGATCCCAATTCTGCCTTACAAATCCAGCCAGACTGGAAGCGGTGCACTGGTACAGATGGGAAATGGAAATACAGGGAATCCTGGACAGATGAACCCCTAGGGACCAGGAGGGAGGGTGGAGATACCGAATGGGTGGAGGGAAGGTGGAGTAGAGAGAGGGAGCCAATTACAAGGATCTACACCTCTGGGGGATGGACAGCAGAAGAGTGGGTGAGGGGACATGGCGGGCAGTGTAAGATATGACAAAGATAATTTATAAAAGTATTGATGGTTGATGGGGGAGGGGGAGCGAGGGAAAAGGATGAGAAGCTGATGTCAAGGGCTGAAGTGGAAAAGCAGATGTTTGGAGAATGATGACAGCAGCAGCTTGGCACAGTATCTGTATGTATGGATTGTGATAAGTGATGTATGCGCCCCGGATAAAATGATTAAAAAATCAAACATCAAAAAATCCTCTGCTTTTCTATGAATCTCCTCAGGACTGCCCCCATGAGAGGAAAAGCAAGCTCATGAAATATATATATATATAAATATTAAATATTATATATTATATAATTATATATATATATATATTTGGGGGGGCATCACTGCCCTGGTGGGAGTAGGAGGCTCAGCCTTGCTCCTGGAGAGCTGCTGCTGGATGTGAACCACCAACCCTGTGGGCCGCAGTCCTGCGCACAACCACTCCACCACCAGGGCTGAGCCCTCATGAAACTCTTTCACACAGGACCTCCCCCCCCTTATCTTGGGCCCCACATGAGGCTGTTGAGGAATAATGGTCTTCAGCTCCTCAAAGGCCGTATTGCTTACAAAGGGTGTCCACAGGGGTGTGTACAAGCACACGGGGTGTCCACAATGGGGAGTCTGCAACACACAGCCTTAAGCTCCACGGCTGAACTTCTGTCTGCCGGACAGGTCTGGGGCACCTTCCGAGGGCCTCACAAAGGGTTTGCATCTTTGCCCGCAGCTCCCTGGCTTCGATCTTCCACCTGAGACCCTTTGTTACTTGGAGAACTCTTTGCTGACTGGAGAGCCTGTCTTTCTTCCTAATACCTCCCCATGGTAATCCTGGGCGGCCCTTCAAGACACTCTTCAGAGAGCCTCCTTCAGGGGTCCCAACACACAGCTGCCATCAGCTTCTGTGCTGCCTTGAATGGAAAACACTCTTTGGTTTGGCTGTGGCTTGAAGGCATCCTTCTGGGACTCAGACCAGGCTATTGGTGAGCCGGCCCGCCGCCGTCTACTGCTCACACAAGCCCTTGTGAGTTTGTTTTGTCTGGACTAGATCCATGCAGGCGGAACCAATCCAACTCCAGCCGCAGCGCTTTCTGACCTGGATGTCCGAGTCCTAACCCCCTGTGCTTGGGAAGATGGACCTTATTTTCAAAGAGGGTCTTTGCAGCTGTAACAGCTGAGATCATCCTGTGTTTAGGGTGGACCCTCAATTCCATTGACTGGGTGTGTTAGGCTGGAAACAAATCTGTAAGCACGCATATGTGTATAAGAAAGAGTTTTTTTTTTTTACAAGAGCAACTGTACATTAAGAAAACATCCCAATCCAGTCCAATCTAAAGTCATAAGTCTGATATTAGCCCATATGTCCAATACCAGTCTATAAAGTCTTCTTCAGACTCACGAAGCACGTGCAATGACACCAGGACAATCACAGGCCAGTGGGTGCAGAGTCTTGTGTATCCAGTGGTGGCAGAAGCATCTCAGCACTGACAGGGGTCTCCCCGTGGCTCCTTCAGTTTCCAGGACTCAAGGTCTGTCAGCATGCTATCATGTGTCTTGTCAGCCACAATGTGTCCCAGGGACCAAGTCATGTGTCTTATCTCCAAGGTGCAAAATACCACGAGATTTCTCAGAATTCTCAGGAGAAATCCGTGGCCCCACAGAAGTCTCTTAGGCTATCTCCAGATTGACAGGCTAGACTCCACCCCTACACTCCCAATCCTGAAATTGACACGATCACATGACTGCCACACTGACATCCTTGTGAGAGGAAGGGACAGAGGATGCTGGGTGAGGGCAGAGACAGAGGCTGGAGGACAGCCACCAGCCCAGAAACGCCAAGGCCTGCCCGGTGGAGAGAAGCATGGGATGGTTTTTCCCTCCGAGCCTCCATCAGGAACCCATCTGCCCATCCTTGCTTTCAGGCCTTTGGCTTCCCCCCACTGCGAGAGAGTACACCGTTGTCTTCACCCACCCAGTGTGTGGTCCCGACCCCACTACACCTGAGAAGGGCAGCAGTCCACGGTCACTTGTTACAAAAGTCCTCGGAAGCTTCTGCAGGTGGACTGGGCCTGAGGGAGTCTGGAGGGCTGAGGGCGGGCCAGGGGTGGGGAGAGAGGGGTGCTCAGTGCCCTCCCAGACTCTCCTTAGACCTGCCCAGCCCTCATGACCACCGGCTCTTGCCCTTGCACCTTTCACAAGGTCAAGCCTGATTCAGAGGCTCCAGCCCTCCCCGGCTCCCTCGTGCACAGGGGCCGTAAGGGTGTCCCCTCTTCCTCCTGTCTCACCATGCTTGTGAGAGCATGCACGCTGCTGTCCGGTCGCCCCATGACCTGGGCAGGCGTGTCTTACAGAGGAGAACTGCCCCACGGGGTTCTCCGGCTGTCATCTTTGTTAAAGACCACAATCCAGCCCTTTCCTCTGTGGCGCTCCAGGTGGGTGCGTGACTTCATCCCGCAGGTGAGGGTCGTTCATCTCAGCCGGCCCAAACACTGCCCGGCCCCACCTCATCCTCGGCGATGCTGCGGCCTTTGGGTAAAGTGACCAGACATCCCGTTTTTTAACAATTTGTCCTGCGTCCCGTGGCGTTTTAAAGTTAAACGTATTAGCGGAGCCCTGGTGGCGCAGTGGTTGTGTGCGGAACTGTAGCCCACAAGGTTGACGGTTCAAATCCAGCAGCAGCTCTCTGGGAGCAAGGCTGAGGTTTGTTACTTTCACCAGGGCAGTGATGCAGAAAAAAAAGTTAAATATATTACAATACTATTTTTGCATTGTATGGGTATTTTTGTTGCTCCATATAGACCAAATTTTTAATCAAAAACCTCCCCCCTCCCCCTCGGCCCTCCCCCTTCCTGGTCAATGGTGTCCCACTTAAAATCTAGTCACTTTACCCTTTGGGCCCCGCGTGGCAGCCACGTGGGCCATCTTCTTGGTCGCTGGCCCCCCTTCCTGATTCAGAGGCATGCTGTGTGTGCTGCCTGGGATTCACCCTGCCTTCCCCACTGTGTGGGTGGGTCCCGACTCCAGCGGCTTTCCAGGACAGGGGAGAGCTGCCTCCTGGGCATTTCCCAGGCCATGACTTTCAGGAGAGTAGAAAACCTTTCAGGTCTCCATTGGCCAAACCCAACTCGGACCTGCTCTGCCCCAGGGAGGACCAAGGCTTGGGACCTGCTTGGTTTGGGTCACCCTGCTCCCCTCAGAGTTCCCCAATGGTTTCTCTCCCTGCTTCCCCCAAACGCGCAGCAGGCCCTTCCCCGAGGCAAGAGGAGGCCTCGCACTGCACCACACCGCAGGGGTGACCAGGTGCTCTCACAGCGCTGCCTGGCCAGCCCCAGCTCGCCTCCCGGGCTTCAGGAAGGGACTCCTCTCCCATCCTAGCCACCAGCGTGTGTGCAATTACATAAATGAGAGGGTCTTGGCGGCGCGGTGGTCACACACTTACCTGCTCCCTAACACGCGGGCTGTTAGAGCCCACCCGACCCTCCTGGGGAGAAAGAACCACAGCTCAGGAAGCTGCGTGGGGGCAGCTGGGTTGAGTGGACATCAAACCCAGCCAATGGCCATGGGCGGGAAGGAGAGGTTTGGAGTGGACGCGTTCCCTTTGCCATGCCACCATTCTTTCAAAAGCTGCTGGCTGGGCTGGTGGGGCCCTGGAGGCATCGTGCTTCTGAGTTGGACGCGTAACCTCAGGGCCAGCAGTTTGAAACCACTGGTGGCTGCACTGGGGGCAGACGAGGCTTTGTACGCCCACCGAGACTTCTAAGCATCTTGGAAACCCACAGAGGCAGTCCGCCCCAGAGTTGGAAACGGCCCAGGGGCAGTGCGTTGGGTTTGGGCGGCCTCACCGTGGGAACGGCGGCTCGACTCCGCCAGCCGCTCCCAGGAAGAAAGGTGAGGCGGTCTCTCTACGATTTACACAGCCTCAGCAGGGTTTGCCCCCAAGGTCACTGGGCCTTGGACCCGACTGGAGGGGGCTGTGAATCCAGGGTGAACCCGTCCCAAGACCTGCCTTCAAGGAGCTCCAGCCGGGGAGGCAGCGGAGCGAGAATGCACCCAGGGACTCTGGGCAGAGAGCGGGTCTGAAGAGGGACTGGCCAGGACAGCTGGGTGGCAGGGACAGAGAAGCTTTGCAGGAGGCGCGGCCCTCCCCAGGCGACTGCTGCCGATCTAATTATTAGATTGGAATAGAACCAAGTCTTTTCAGGAAGACAGAGCTGGCATTCAGATGGCTGCCAACGGCAGGACAGGCTTCCATGGATGCTGGAGAACCCCATCTGGGGAGGAGCCTGTAGCTTCACAGGTATGACATGTGTGTGTGTGTGTGTGTGTGTGTGTGTGTGTGTGTTCCTAAGGTCCTAAGTTTATAATGTATGAAGCAGAAAGGCCAAGGCCATGCTCTCCCCTCCTCCCCCTAACACTGCCATCCAGCTGTGGCCTGTCCAGGGTAGGGCTGTCCTGGTTAAGTCCCGGATTGTGCCCTGTAACTGCTGAGTTTCCAGTTGGCAGTCAAAGCACAACAGCCTTGCCACCAGGGGTCCCTCCCCGCCCCCGCCGACCCCCCACCCCCCCAAAGACAGACGTGGAGATTGCATTCCAATTGATCCCACTGGGAAGAGTCGCTCTGGTATGGAACCACCCCCAACCGCCACCCCCCCAACACGGATTGTACGACGCCCCAGCAGATGTGTCCTCAGGCAGGCAAGGGACAGGGCTCAGGTGTCATAAGGGTTTTATTCTTATCTCCAGTCGCAGCCCCGGGAGGTGAGGCGGGCTGGGAAACGGGGCGGGTGCAGAACTCTGGGGACTGTGGGGGCGGGAGGCCAGACCCCCAGTTGTGCCAGGAATCTCAGAGGAGGGGACGTCGGCTCTGAGCGGCCCACGAAGTAAACGGGGGATGTGACAATGACTGGAGCAAAGGAAGCAGCCAGAGACTGGCCAAGGTGGGTCTGAGAACCAAGGTGGCCACATCCTCTTCCCAACACCTGAGCCAGCCTCCTGCAGCGGGTCCTCTCCACCACAGACAAAAAGAGGCTGCATTTCCTCAAGTAGCCACAGGGAGGCAGCCAAGTGCTTGTGTGAAATCTCAACCCACCTAGGCGCGCCAACAGGAGGGGCAGGGAGGGGCAGGAGAACCAGGGTGCCTGTCTGGTTCTGACTCCAATGGAAGAGAGAGCAGGGTCAGAAGAAACGCGATTCTTGGGGGTTTCCTTCAAATGATACAGGAGTCATCATTCACGTGCCTGAGAATTAGAAACTTCAGAGACTTCCATGGGCCTCCCTGGCCCCACAAATCACAGCCCATTAGGAGGGGGCTGGTGGGATGTCACATCTCTCACCCCATTCACCAGCAGACCACCGGCCTCGAATCCAGGGGTTCTATTCCTAGCTGCCTCTGCCATCCTACAATCCCACCTAGCCCTTCCCAGGCCCAGCCCCTGCCAACACTGTGAGGCCAGCAAGCTCCCTTCCACTGCTTCAGCCCCAGGCACCTGCCCAGCTCTGGTTTCTCGTAATCCTGCATTCCTGCCCTCCACCCTTCCTCTTCCCAAGACCCAGCCAGGTGTTTGGGCAGCTCCTCACTGCCCAGACCAGAGGTGGCACACAGGGACCTGGGCTCTGTCACATGCTTCCCTCTCTGCGGACCCTGCCCCAGCGTGTCTTCTGTCTCCAGTGGACAGCCACCCTTCCCACTGCTGCCCCTAACAGCACGCCCCCTCCCCCCAGGTGTGCGGAGCCCAGCCTTGGAGAAGTCGCCCCATCCCCATTTCTGCACGCATGATCTCAGGAAGGGGCAGATGCACAGAAGTGGATTCTGGGAAGCGTGACCAGGAAAAGCCTGGGTGGGGAGGTAACCCCTATAGAATCTGAGCCACGGATTTGGGGGGGGACTTAGTAGGTAGGGGGTGGGGTGAGGTGGGATCTCAAGGAGTCCTGACGGGGCTGTGGGATACTGCTGGGCTTTGTTCCCCTCATGACCCATCGCTCAAGCCCACCAGCCGCTGGAGGGAGAAAGATGGGGCTGTCTGCTCCTGTAGAGATTTACAGACTCAAGCAGCGCTTATTTAAATAGGGTCGATAGGAGTTGGGAATCGAATGAGTGTCCCCGAGCCTCCCCGGCCCCCTCCAGCCCAGACCACAGTCTTCCATCTTGCCGACAGGAGAACAGGATCACAGAGAGGATGGGAATCAGTAAACCGAGGTGCTACCTCCACTGGTAAAGATTTAGGCCTTGGGAACCCCAGGGAGTAGTTACCTCCCATTCACCCCCCAGGGTCAGAATGGACCTCATGGGGTGGTTGGTCGGCTGCTGCCCAGGCAGGGGGAAGGGGTGGACTGCCCAGTACAGAACCTGGGGAGAGCTGGGAGGTGACACCGGGGACAAATCCTCAGACACCAGGCCTCATCGCTGCCTCTCTGGACTCCCAAGTCCCCTTTCTCGGGGTTCAAAGTCAGGCCTTTGCATCATGCAGCTGAGTCTGGGGTTGGCCTAGGGCGCTTTACCAAACCTGGGCTGTCTCTGCAGTCATGGAACACACAGAGCAGGGACTTGTCGGGCAGCATGGGCAGGCCCCATGCTCACGGCCACCTGGATGGGATCTCTGCCCCTCACCCCACTCCTCCTCGGTCCTGCCCTCATCCAGTACCCACGAAGCCACAAAGCTTCAAGTGCTCGGACGATGGTTCTTGAAAGCCAGACACAGAAAGGTTGGCAATCAGTCGGGCGGGGGACAGGTGGAGAGGGGACCCCTAGTCAGCCTGTCCAGGGAGAAACAGAGCCCTCTGTGTTGGGACAGGGAGGAGAGCCCAGAAGAGAGGTCCAGGGAAGAAATGTCCCTGCTCCACCCAGTAACTTTCCACCGGCTCGGAGCTGCTGCACAGTCAGGCTGCATGGTCCCCCCCAGGCACGGGCCTGGCTCCTCCCTGCAGGCGCCCGGTGGAGGGCTGACGCACACCGGGCCTGAGAGCCCAGCCACCTGGAGGCTGATAAGCTGCCCTGGCCTCATCACATGGGACCAGCCGGAGGCACTGGCCTGGGCTGTTAACATCAGCTGGTCAGCTTCCAAACTGGGAGATGGAGCGATAAGGAGGGACTCTGGGCAGAGTGACCAGGAGAGCGGGGGCAGGCTGGGATGCAGACACTGTCAACCGACCAAGGAGGCCTCCTCGGGAGGCCAGGCAGGGACTAAGTCAGCAGGTGGGGGAGGGCTCAGGAATGAGTTTTGCAGAAAGGGCCAGGCCCAAAGCCTGGGGAGGGCTGTGGCCCAGGGTAAGATGTCCTGGCAGCTAGCACAGCTCTCTGCCCAGTAACACCCAGCCCTCCAGAGACCAGGACACTTAGCCTCAGGCCTTTGGGGGATGTCTGGGGGGTAAGAGAAGAGGGCGAGCGGGTGTAGGGCTCCCTCCTGCAACCCCAAGTCCTTCCAGGAGGGATGCTGGCTGGGCGGGACAGTGTCAGCGCAGAGCCCAGGCCTCTGACTGGCTGTCCTGTCCATCTCTCCCTGGACACCAGGGCAGCCCTTCACCCCACCCAACAGTGCAGTGCCTGACCAGGGAGAGTGAGCCCAGGCCAATGGCAGATGCTCTGACCTCATGCCCCACTCTGGTGAGAGCCGGGAGAAGATGGGCAGTCTGGGACAACCACTCTGCCACCCACAGGGGCCCCCTGCTTTGCAAAGTGTCACTGCCAAGCCTGAGGGTGGGGGTGGGGAGGGAGGTGGGCTGGACATGGGACAGCTTGCTCCCTTACATCACACAGCTGCAGCATCTGAAGGGGGACCTAGGTGGCTCTCTCTCTCTCTCTCTCTCTCTCTCTCTCTCTCTATCTGGTTCTCTCTCTCCCTCTCTCAGAATTGTTGCAATTCTGCCAGACTCTTCCCACTCACCCGAGGGTCTTCAAAGCTGGAGGAGCGGCTGGCAAGGACCTCACCAGCCTGGAAAGTTCGGGATGGGAGGGGTAGCGGGGAGAGGGGTCTGTGCCGGGTGGTCTGGACCTGGGCTCGGTTGGGTCCCGAGGGCGACGGCGTATGTACAAGCTAGGGGGTGGGCGCTGGCCACGCACTGAGCTGGCAGCTAGTTTCGATCTAGGTTTATGAGGACTTAGGGGGCTGGGGCAGCTGGGGAGGGGGGCATTCTCTGGAGGAAGCCAGGGCAGGGGTGGGGGCGGGGCGCCTCAATCCCTGTTGGTGCCAAAAATCTGCAGGAAGAAGGTGAAGATATAGATGATGTCTAGGTATATGTTGAGGGCTCCAAAAATATACTCTTCCGGGCTCAGGGAGTGACGGCGGTTCCCCATCAGCAGCTGGGTGTCAAACGCCAGGAACTGGAGAGGGGGAGAGAGAGAGTGAGAGAGAGACCATCAGCAGGGGAGGTGACAAGACCCTGGCCAAGAGGGCCCAGACTCCTCACCCCACCCCATACCTGATTTTTTTTAAAAAATGGCTTAAAACACTTTTCATGTGTCCTCTCCTACTTCTGAAGGCCATTGTTTTTTTTGTTTGTTTGTTTCTTTTTTTTGTTTTTTGTTTTTGTTTTTTGGGCATCACTGCTCTCCGGTGGTGGGAGTAGGAGGCCCAGCCCCACTGCTGGAATTGAACCTCCATCCCAGTGGGCCGCAGTCCCGCGCACAACCACTATACCACCGGGGCTCAGCCCCCGAAGGCCATTGTTGTCAGGGACCATCCACCGGTGGGTTCTGAACACAACCGACGGCCACACGGCCCAGGTCGCCCGGCCCCGCTATCGCACTGCGCTTAGCTTTAAGCTCATGGCCGCAGCTGCGCTGTCCATCCATTTAGCCGACTTTCACGGCCCCGACTTTACCACTCACGGTGTCCCTCTGCAGGGTGCCTCTCCTGCAGCACCTGAGGCAAGTCTCACCATGCTGGCTGCAAAGGCCCACTGTGGCCCTACCTCAGTATCCAGGAGCGTGATGGGACCCAAGGGAGGCTGGTGCCGTGGTGGTTATGTGCTGGGCTGTGATCCACCAGGTCCAGAGTCTGAAACCTCCAGGGGCTGCTATGCCCACAAACAGCGACTGTCTCAGAAGCCCCCAGGAATCCCCAGGAGGCAGCATTGATCCTGTGGCAGTGGAAGAGATGCTCTGCCAGAGCAGCCCTGGTGGCACAGTGGTGGCAAGTTGGGCTGTTAACCACCAAGTCAGCAGTTCAAAACCGCCAGCTGCTCCTTGGAAAAAAGGAGAGACTTCTTCTTCTTCTTTTTTTTTAGGCATCACTGCTCTCCGGCGGTGGGAGTAGGAGGCCCAGCCCCGCTGCTGGATTTGAACCTCCGTCCCAGTGGGCTGCAGTCCCGTGCACAACCACGACGCCACCAGGGCTCAGCCCCGAAAGGAGAGGTTTTCTATTCCCGCAAAGAGCTACAGACTCAGAAACTCCCTGGGAGCAGTTCTACCCTGAGAGGGTCGCTGTGAGCCAGAATTGGCTCGATGGCAGTGAGTTTGCATGTGCTCTTCCAGAAGGTTCTAGAGCAGTGGGTCTCAACCTTCCTAGCGCTGGGACTCTTGCCTGCAATTCCTCATGCTGTGCTGACCTGCCCCAACCATGAAGTCACTTGGGTCGCCTGCTTCATAGCGGTCATGCTGCCACTGTGATAAATCGGGCAGCTCCCATGAACGGGTCGCTGAGGTCACGTCCCACAGGTTGAGAACCGCTGGCCGGGAGGCCGTTCTTTCCTAGTCTATACTAGCTTCGGTTAGCTAGAGAGATCCTTTGGCCCAAAGCAGCACAAGCACCCATCTCTGCCTCCTTCTCCCCATGACTGTCTTCTGCCTGTTTCTCCTGGACGCAAGGAATCCTCCAGCCTCAGCCTCCCGAGTAGCTGGGACTACAGGCATGCGCCACCACGCCCAGCAAAGACCTCTTTTTGTGGGATGCAAACCCACCCCTGCCAATGCTCATTGGAGACTCACAACAGAATTCCCAGTGCGTCCAGGGCCAGGCAGCATTCTGAAATGTAGCTGCATATTCCAAAGTGTCAGTTAACTGCATTTACCATTGGCCAGGATGTGGCAGGTCCCCTGGTAGCGAAGTGGGTTAGGCACTAGACAGCTAACCGCAAGGACGGCAGTTTGAAGCCACCCGCTGCTCCATGGGAGAAAGATGAGGCTCTCAACCCGCTTCGTGAGTGCTAGTCTTGGTGGGTCCCCGGGGCAGTGCGACGCTGCCCTGGGGCACTGTTTGGAGTCAGCATGCAGTGAGTCTGTAGCGAAGATGGCACCTTTGTAGAAGACAGGTGAAAGGAGGCAACACTCCCAGCATGCTGCTCTTGCCTGGGAAGTGACAAGTTCTTTACCCACGGGGGGGGTATCATTGCTTTGATTCTGTCGGACAAGCCAGCCCCATGCCCGAGTCGGTTGCCACCTGCGGCCTCCATGCTCAATGACCCTCGTGACAGCAGCATCCGGAGCTTCCCTCCTTCCCCTAATTCACTTCCACCCCAGTGAACGACACCAAGAGACAAGAGGGAGCTGGACAGACAGCGCTGACAGGGCAGAGAGGCAGGGGCACCCAGGACAAGAAAGACTGCCACCCTGAGAAGCTCTGGCGGTGTCCTGGTTTGAGTTGGGCTGAAATCCTCAAGGTCCCAAGTTTCTAAGCCACCGGATGCTCTTTGGGAGAAAGACCGCGCTTCCTGCGCCCGTAAACACAGAAACTCCCACCCTGTCCTATTGAAGATGATGCGTTTGGATCTGTGGCAGTGACTGAAGGCTTCCTGGAGGAGGGGCCCTCTCCCCAGAGGGCCTGTTGTTGTTGTAGATGTTGGTAGGTGCCATTCAAGGCTGTTCCCACTCGTAGCTAGAGACCCTACAGACATCAGAACACAACAGCACCTGCCCAGGCTTCATGACCCGATTATGTTCTGCTACCATCCACCAGCGAACTCCTCGTAAGCGGACAGTCTGTCACTCTTCACAGACTGGTCTTAGTCTGGGGCAAGGGTCCTCAAGCTTTTAAAGTTTGAGGGTCAGTTCACTGTACCCTCAGACCGTTGAAGGGCTGGATGATAGTTTAAAAAAACAAGAACTATGAACAAATTCACTGTGAGCCTGACAGCAGCAGTGGCAAAAACACCTGGCATGCAGGATAAATGTCCTCGGGGGGGCCACATGTGGCCCTCGGACCATAGTTTGAGAATTCCTGGTGTGAGGGCTCTGCTGAAACCTGTCCACTCTGGGGACCCTGTTGGCATTTGAAAATCCAGGGCCATAACTTCCAGTACCACAGCAACACACAAGCCACCACGGTTGGACGGACCAACAGACCCGGAGTGAGGGACGCTGAAGCGCTGGTCTTCCTGGGTTCCTGCTCTCCGGGGATTAAATGGATGCTTCAGACAAATGGGGAGTGGGGCTGAGAGTACTAGGTGCTGTCAACTAAGCCAGGAGCCGTGCCTGCATCTCTCCATTTCGCCCAACACCATCCGCTCTAGCATGGATGCTGCTATTGCTAGGGGAGATGGAAGCCCAGAGAGTGACGGGGTGTGTGTGTGTGTGTGTGTGTGTGTGTGTGTGCCCCCAAGGTCACCAGCTAGACAGTGGCAAAGGCAGGCTTCGAACGGAGCAGGCCCGCACCAGCGCTCCCACGTCTAACCATTCTGCTTGGCGGCAGGAGGGCAGCCCAGGTGCACGCAGGGTGAGACCCTGCTCTCCCTGGTGAGCCTCAATGGACCGTGAGCAGCTTAGTCCCCTAGCAACGGCTCCTCTCTGCACCCCCAGCAGTCGTCGCCACTGTCTACACTGGTCCCCGCCCTGCCCGCACAGCTTCCCTCCAGGATCCAAGCCCAGGAGGCGCCAGGGAAACTAGTAGGGTGGGGGTGCGCTTTTCCAGGGAGAGAAGCCAATAGCGTCACAGGTGCTGAATCCCTGGTCACACAGGAGTCAGGCGCTGTGAATCAATCCCATTCTTGTTAACAGAAGGATGCTCAGCTCTCTGCGAGTGCGGGAGGCTCTGATTCTGGGTCTTCTGAACTGTGCCCGTGACACAATCAATGGAGAGAGAGAACAGCAGCTGTGGGCCGGGTGCTTGCTGAGAGCCCAGGAGATAGACAGACAGACAGATACACACACACACACAATCTCCAAGCAAGCCCACAGGACCGAGCAGAACTGTCCCACGGGGTTCCGAGTCTGCAGTCTTTCTGGGAGTGGCTGATGGGTTGGCATCACGAGCCTTTCCGTGAGCAGTTAAGCACCTGAGCGCTGAGGCACCAAGGTGGGGGATGCAGATGACAAGAGTAAAACTGGCCACCTGCGCTGATGGTGCTCTGAGGGCTATGCATGCAGAAGGGAGCTACTGATGGTTCAGGAGAGGTGGGATTCTCCACTTGGGACTTGCAGGATGAGTAGGAGTTGGGGAGACTAGAAAGCCTGAGAGGTGTGTGTCTGTGTGTCTGGGGGTGGGAGGGAGGGTGTCTATGGAGCTCAGTGGCAGGAGAAGCAGAGATGGAGGTGGAGGGAGCAGGCAGCCGGTGGGAGGCCGACCTTGAAGCTTGCCCCTCTTCCCGAAAGCTGGAGGCATGTCCAGCCCCCTTTCTTCATCCAGCCAACAGCCCCTTGGTCCTGGGCCTCAGACTCCTGCGGGTGGGGTCAGATGCAGCCCCATGGAAGCCTGGGAGAATCCCTGCCTCGTGCCCTGACTCCAGTGCCCAGGAGGCCAGAGATGCCAGCATGGCACCCTCCAAGGTGTGGGGCGTGGGGGACAGTTAGGAGTGAAAGCTAATTGAATTCCAGCCCCGGGCACTCTGCTCACTTTCTTGATGACCCTGGGCGAGGCACTGCGCCTCCCTCGGCCTGTGCGTCCAACCTCCTGAAGAGGGGGATGGTGGCATCTGCCTCACAAGGTTGTTTTGAGAGTGAGATAATGGGTGCCAAGTGCCTGGCACGGTGCCTGACACATGACAAGCCCTTAATGAATGGTGGCTATTAGCTTGCTTTATTCTTATCATCTGCAGGGGAGAGGTACCCTCCGGGGAACTGCAGCCACTGGGGTTGGGACTCAGTGTCTCCTGACCTCCCCCAGGGAGGCCACGGGGTTGCTAGGGGAAGCTGTGTGATCCCTGGACGACTTGGGTCTAAATGACACCAGGAAATGGAGCCGCTGCCGCCAGGTCTGAGGAGGTGCTTGGGGGAGCCCTCAGGCTCTGGGAGCCCAGCTGTGTCGAGGGGAGGACACAGACGTCCCAAAGCCGGGATGTGAGTCCTGACTCCAGCCCTCCGTAGCCGAGGCACCCACCGGACCTCGGCGTTCTCAATACAAAATGGGTGGCTGCTCACGCCTCCTGCCTGGTGCAGGCTAGAAAGTTCCCGCTCCCTCCGTGTCTGCGGCACCAACTCGCCCTCTTCTTTATTGATAGCCCGCTCCGATTCTACCCTGCCCCGCTGCGACTTGGATTCCATCTCCCACGTAAATTTTCCTCCCGTAGCAGAGAAGGCGCGCCGGGCCGCGCCACGGTCACGGCTGCCAGCCTAAGTTAATAAATTGCCGCTCTGGCTTATCAATCAGCAGCTCGCTTGGTTGGTGTCCCAGAGCCTCGTCACCCCTGGCTAAGCTAATGAAATCGAGTCTCTCAACCTCAAGGCTTGAGCCTGACCAGCCCTGGAGGCGGCCACCTCTGCAGGGCAGCCACCCGGGAGGCCGCCCAGAGCAGCCAGCTGGCTTTTCTCTCGGGGAGAAAAGAAATGACCTGACGCCTGCTCTTGCCCGTGGCTGTGGATGCCTGTCTACATGATGCCACCCGGGGGCAAGACCCACTGCCGTCGACTCAGGCCGATCCTACCCGACAGGGCAGGACTGCCCCCGTGGGCTTCCCAGGCATGTGGTATTCCTTGTGGGGCTAAGAAGGCCCGTCTTTCTCCAGGAACAGCTGATGGTTTCAAACAGCTGGCGTTGCAGTCGGCAGCCCAGCTCGTAACCACGACGCCGTCGATGCAACTAACCACGAGGACTGTTCACTGGCATCTTGGGTGAGCACAGACAACGGGGTGATCGTGAACATCTTCGCGGCCAGTTGAAGATCTTAATGGATGTCTCCTTCCCCAGGAGACTCGGAAGAAAGAGGTGCACCTCTTTCTGCACCCATAAAGAACAATGGATGGATGGATGGATTGTGAAAAAAATTTTAAGAGCCCTCAATAAAATTATTTTTTTTAAAGTTATAAGAGCTGTAAGAGTCCCCAACAACATGATTTATATTTTTTTTTTAAAAAAAGGGAGAGAAAGGCTGAGCCCCGGTGGCATAGTGATTGTGCGCGGGACTGCGGCCTAGTGGGACGTTGGTTCAATTCCAGCAGTGGGGCTGGGCCTCCTACTCCCATCACCAGAGAGCAGTGATGCTCCCCCCCCACCCAAAAAAAAAGTACCAAGAAAAATACAAAAAAAAAAAAGGGAGAGAAAACATGCAGGAAAAAGTTATAGTCTACTCTGTCCTGGAGGGCCGCTAGGAGTCTGTGAGATTAGCATGTCTGCTTTTGATTTTAGCCATGCGAGCAGAGAAATCGATTGGTGTTTGACTCCTGTTTTGAAACCTTCTGATCCAAGATTCTACGGAAGAACCTTGCTCAGAAAGGCGGAACTGGAGAACAGGATTTCCCATTCTCAGGGACTCAGGACTTTCCAGAGCCAAGGAAGTCTGAATAAACTCCTCAAACAATTGCCATGAGATCAATCATCTCTAAACCTTTAACCAAACATATCCCAGGAAGTCCTCTTACAACCATGACCCTTGAGCTTCATTAGTTAAGGTCTGTCTAAAGCAGTGGTTCTCAACCTTCCTCATGTCACGACCTTTTCATACACTTTCTCATGCGGTGGTGACCCCCCAAGCATAACATTATTTTTGTTGCTACTTCATAGCTATCATTTTGCTACGGTTATGAGTTGGGAGACCTCGGTGGATGGCTCCTTCGACCCACAGGTTGAGAACTGCTGGTCTAGAGCATTATGCTCTCAACAGAACTTTAAGAACAATCTATGGGGAATCAGCCTGCTAACCAAACCCAGACCAAGTCAACCGCCATCACGTCCATGGGGATTCATAGCCACCTCGCAGGATAGCATGGACCTGACTCTCAGGGGTCCCGAGATTGTCCATCTTTGCAGGAGTAAATTGTTTCCTCTTTCTCCCCTGCAGCTGCTGATGGGGCTGAACTGCTGCCTGGGTGGTTAATAGGCCAAAGGGTAACCTATGACACCGCAGGAGGTCCTCAATGGTCAACCAGCAAACAAATCAAATCAAACCAAACCATCCCAACCCAAACCAACCCAACCCTACCCAACCAACCCAATCCAACCCAACCCAACCCAAATCCAAACCAACCAAACCAAACTAACCCAACCCAAACCAACCCAGCTCAACCCAAACCAACTCAACCCAACTCAACCCAAACCAACTCAACTCAACCCAATCTAAAACAACCCAAACCAAGCCAACTCCAAGCCATCGAGTCGATTCCGACTCAGCAACTCTACAGGACAGGGCAGAACTGCCCCTGTGGGTTTCTGAGACTCTATTTATGGGAGCAGAGAGCCTCCTCTCATTACCCAAGGAGCAACTGGTAGACTTGAAGTGCTAACCTTGCCAACAGCAACTCCCCCCCCCCCCCCGCCAGTTAAATAGAAACCTTGGAGGACAGTGGATTTGTCCATAGGGGAGGGTCATTTCAGAAAAGGTGGATGGACCGTCCAAAGGCCATAATCCACGTCGCTTGACTGTACGCGGAGGGACTGTTGACCTGGTGTCTGTGAGGCTTTGGAAGGCTCGACAGCAGCGGCAAATGGAAGCCATCGTTAAGAGTTGATCCCAACCACCGTGGGTGATCAGCACCTTCCAGGACAGCAGGCACGCTAGCCCGTCGTCCCTTGGAGCGCAGGTGGGTTGGATCAGGGACACCCAAAGCAAACTCACTACCATCCACTGGATGCCCCCTCCCAGCGGCCCGTGGGTGCCCGCAAGTGTAACGCTCTAGGGGAGTAGACAGCCTTCAGTTTCTCCCGTGGCGCGGCCGGTGACTTTGAAGTGCCGACCTCACAATGAGCGGCTGGGCGCATAACCACTGTGCCACCGGCTTCCTCAGGAGCTGGGACCCGGGCTACGGGTAACCTCTTTTCCCTTTTACATACGGGTCCCTGGGGGAGGGGGGGCACACCCTTTGTGCTCAGCTGCAGTGCGACAGAGGTAAGGCCTGGCAGTCAGCTTCCGTCAAGAGGACAGCCCCGTCTGTGAGGAGCCAGAACTGACTTGGTGGGGTTCTCCAGGAAGTGGGTCCTGTGCTCATGCTGTGCCGTGAAGCAGCAGCCTCGGAGCTGGCTCCAGCATGCTGATGGCTCTCAGGCCCGGTCTCCTAGCCCCATAAAGCTGGGGGGCGGGCAGGCAGGTTTGCAGTGAGAGGGGACATTGGGGGGGGGTGTAGAGAAGCCACACAATGGCCTGGCCCCGCTGAGTCTGGTCGACTGTCCTCCCTGAATGTGGCCCTGGGGGGTAGGACAGAGTGTACCAGGGGATCCGTGCCCAGGAAAGGCCAGCTCGGGGTCACTGGGAGACGGGCTCTGAATATACAAAGCGGAGGCTGCAATGTGTCGAATCAGCAGGGAATGTAGCACATGGGCCCTGTCTGTGCTAGAAAGGGGTCAGCAGCAGGACACAGGGCAGCCCTGCCAAGGCTCTAGCAGGGAAACAGGCGGGCAGCCTCCCAGCCTGACCATAGCGTGGACCTGAGCCCCTTGGACACATGTTGTGATGACCACAGTGGACCCCCCAGGACCCACTGCCGAGTGCAGTGCTGGAGAGGGAGGCTGGGTTTGGGGGAATTCTCTGGAAAGAGACCACCGGCCTTGACTCCTACAAGGAGAGCCTGATGGAGCAGGGGGACCAAGGTTGACCCCTGGGGGCGGACACGGCACAGGCACCCTCGGCAGGCAGGCCTGGGGCCGGGGGAGGCCACGGCAGGAACAGAGTCCGGCCAGCGAGGGAGCCAGACAGGAGCCGTCAACTCAGGGTCCGAGTGGAACAGTGTTCCTCAGGGCTGGCCAGGGCTGCTTTAGGGGAAGCAGACTGCCAGGCCTTTCTTCTGAGGCTCCTCTGAGTGAACTCGAACCCCCAACCTTCTGGTCGGCAGCTGGACAGAGCTTCTCATCAACGCACGTCCCATCCAAACCCGCTCGCTGCCCGTGAGCCCATTCGGACCCTGTGAAGAGTTTCTGTGACCAGATGGCGAGTCCATAAAGTCGATCGCTGCCAGAGCAGGCAGCCTCGTCGTTCTGCCGTGGATTGGCGAGGGGTCTGAACCAGCCACCCGGAGGTGAGCAACTCCAGCCCGCTGCACTGTCCGGCCTCCTTACTACTAACGACCAGGCTGCGATTCACTGCCCTCGGCCAATCCCCAGCTCACAGCAACCCCCCGAGGGCGGGCGCAGACCGGGGTGACAATACGCAGGGCTGGTCTCGCCACGCACTGCTGCTGAGTTGATTCTGACCCGGGGCAACCCAACCGGGCAGAGGCGAACTGCCCCTCCAGGTCTCTGAAGCTGTAAAATCTTCACAGGCGCAGACCAGTCTCAGCTTTCTCCCACAGAGCGGCCGGTGGCTTTGAACCCCTGACGCTGTGGCTGGTTAGCGGCTCAATGCATAAAACCGACAACGACGTGACAGGCACTGCTTTAAAGTGTTTCACGGACGTGAATCCTTTTAAAGGGCCGCTCACCCAACTCACTGCCACGGACTTGGGGGCCACTCCTCCCCACGCTATCAGACGGGGCGGACTGGCCCGTGGCCTCCGGAGGCTGTGGAAAGCCTCGCCTTTCTCTTGAGGAGCCGCTGGTGGTTTGGACCTGCTGACAGCAGCCCCGCCTGTAACCTGTCGGCCTCCAGTGCTTTCTAGAAAAATGCAGGCCAGTCTCTAAGGGAGGCACTGTCCTTAGCGGCATCTGACAGCTAAGAATGGCACACCGAGAGATGATGCCATGTGACCAGTCCACACAGCTCGAACGTGGTAGAGGCAGGGTTTGAATATAGCGCCACGGTCAGGGTTCACGGTATGGGCAGAAAGAACTCTCTATGGCGACACGGCGATGCGCCAAGTGCCAGGTGTGTGTGTGTGTGTGTGTCCCTCCCCTTCACAAGCGTCTCCTTCAATCATGACAGTCGCCTGGGAGACAGGTACTATGAGCTCCCTTTGTAAGATGAGGTACCTGAGTGGAGCGGGGTTTCTTTCTCACCATGCTGAGTCCTATGAGGCAGGAAGAGAGCAGACAGGGGTCTCCCGTTCAGCCCGGGTGGGGTGCACGTGGCCCTCTGCTGAGTTTCTGCCCACATTCTTCCAGCTGGCCTGCCAGGCCTCTTCCTGGCTGCGCTGGAGGGGAGAGCAGGCCCTCCCTGCCCTGGCCCTGCGTACCTGCAGGTGCCTCTTAGCCCTGCTGCCTCCTTCAGGGCTGGAGGCCGGCCAAGGTGTGGCCTGGGAGGGGGAGGCTTCACTTTCCCCAGCAGGAGCAATGACCGTCAATGGGCCCTGCCCCTAGGCACCCACTGACCTCCCAGGGGGTTCAGGCGATCTCCGGTGGGTTAGGGCTGTGCAGGTGGCGGAAGAGCACCTTCTCTCTAGCTCCTGAAAGCTCTTCTGGGACGAGGTTCGAAACTCGGGGTGAAATACACGCCCCCTAACACGAAGCCCTTCCCTGCATGCAACCAGTGTGTGTGGGCTCTCACTTGCACCGTGAGGGCTTTGCAGGCTTTGCTACTTGTGTGGGGGGCGAGGGCGGCTGATATTCATGCCCCCACTAGAAACTCAGACCAACAGGTGAGGGGAGGTTGAGGGTGGGGGTGGGGATTGGAGTCATTCCCACCCCCACCCCCGCTTCCCCCACACATCAATTGCCAGGGTGCTCTGGGTTTGGCTTGGAGTCCTGGTGGCAGAGTGGTTATGTCTTAGGCTGGGACCAGCAGCAAGGTCAGCGGTTCAGAACCACCAGAGGCTTTGAGGGCGATAGAAGGGGCTGTCTATTCCTGTCCACAGGTAAGTTTCAGAAACTTGTAGGGCAGTTCTACACTGTCCTAAAGGGTGGTGATGAGTAGGCACTGACATTGGGGGGGGGGGGCTGTCTAGCTGGGACAGTTCCCCAGTTCCCCATCACTGTTGAAAGCCCAGACTTGGGGGTGTCAGGGGCTGGCTCTTTGACCCTCGGGGTTCACATCTGAAAAATGATTGGGGAGACAGACTGGGAGGAATGCCGGGTCTCTCCCAGGGAAGGGTGCCCATCCAGCTGGGCTGCCAGCAGGGCTCAGGGCACACTCCGAGGGACCCCTGGGTGTCCTGCCAGGGTCCGAGGCCATCTTTAGAGGCCCGGTCCCTCTCTGCAGCGTCTTTCTACCCATGCCGCTGGCCCGGGAGCTGCCTGCACTGAGCACACATGCCACCCTGCCCTGACTCTGGGCCCTGTGGGGCACTCCCAGGCTGAGGCCCATCCATGTGCGTCTCAAGATCGTTCCTTAAAACAGAGTGACTGTGATGTCTCTCCCCTGCTTAACAATGACTGTGGTGGTGCTGTGGGGGAGGCACTAGGCTGCTAAAGGAAAGGTTGGTGGTTCGAACCCACACACTGCTTCTTGGAAGGAAGAAGAGGCTGTCTGCTCCTATAAGCAAGAAATACAAACGAAAGGGAAATTCTCTGCCATAATTAATTCTGACCCTACAGGTCCAGGTAGAATTGCTGCTGTGGGCTTCCAAGACTATAACTTGTCTTTCTCCTGTGGTTTCGATCTGCCAACCTTGTGGTCTTAGCAGGCCAATGTCTAATCTCCAGCATGGCCAGGCCTCCGAAATAAGAGACACGGTCTTGGAAGCCCTGGACAAGAGTACTCTGAGCGAGAACGGATTCCGTGCCTTGTCTTTAACAACTGCCTGTGTCTCCTGAAGGCCCCAGCTTGGCCCACCACCTCACTTCTGAAGACTGATGCCCGCTTTCTCCCTGAGTTAGAGGGGACCTTGTTTCCCTCCCAAAGGGCCAACTTGAAGGTACAGCCCTCTGCACAAGGCCACGGATGCACCGGTGGGTTGGTTGCTGCTGGGAGCCCTTTCTTCCCAGCAGATGAAGCTGGAGGTGGCCAGGGGCTCAGACCACCGGCAGCAGGAGGGTCAGGAGGCTTGGGGTGGGCAATTAGGGAGCTCCTCCCACAGGGACTCAGAGGCCACTGACAGGCCAGCAGCACCTGGGCGGCAGCGGCTAGGCTTTCTGCCTTTGCTCAGACAGCCCTGCCCCTGTCCCTGCCCACTCCTCCCTGGCCCCCATTCGCTCACTCGGTAAACAGCTGTGGGCACCTACTGTGTACCAGGCACTTAGGGGAGGGTCGAGGGGGGGGAGAAGGGGAGAGTGATGAAAAAGCTCCAGCTCCTGTCCCTTCAGGAACTTAAATTCTGTTGGGGGTGGGGGTGAAACCACCAGTCAATAAGGAGAAAAGAGGCTAGGGCTGGTGTGCAAACACGGGAGGGCGTGCAGAGGGAGCTGGAAGCCTGTCTGGAGGAACAGAAGGAGCAGCCACCTGGACAAAGGCCCCGTGGCTGGGATTGTGCCCAGCACGTTGAGGAGCAGCAGGGAGCCGGCAAGGCCGCAGCAGGACAGAGGAGGGGGTGAGGAGTCTTGATGGAGATGTGGCTTAAGCACAAGGTCACTAACCACAAGGTCAGCAGTTCAAACCCACCCACCACTCCGAAGAACAAAGATGAGGCTGTCTGCTTCTGGAGACCCTCGGGGGCAGTGCTACTCTGCTCTATGGGGCTAGAAGGCTGTGTGGGCTTGGAGCCCGTGGGCAGCAGTAGCTGGAGGCCAGGCAGGCCTGCGCAGACGGACCTAGCTTACTCTGACTCAGCAGGCTCGCTGTGAGTGAGCGCACTGTGGCGGAGGCAGGGGCATCGCTGATGGGAGCCACTGGGGACCACGAAGGCAGGTGCGGATGGAGATTCAGACCTGAGAACCGCCACGCAGGCGGAGGGGGCGTGGTCAGACTCGAGGTAAAAGGTGGAGCCCGGTGGGGGCGTGGCAAAAGAGGGTGAGGCGGGTATCAAGGCATCAGGCCTGAATGACTGGAAGGATGGCCTTGCCTATTTACCAAGACGGGGAGGGCTGTGGGAGGAACTGCTGTCTGGGAAAAGGCGGGGGCTCAGTCTTGCCCCTGTGAAGTTCTTGATGCCCATGAGCCTTCCACGAGCGGATACCGAGCAGGCAGCTGGAAACAGCAGTGTGGAATTCAGGGGTGGAATCTGGGCTAGAGACAAAAATGAGCATCATCAGTCTGCAGGGCTGTGTGTGCCTGGCCGGGCTCCCGAGGCTGTGCTGGAAAGGAGAGGAGAGGCTGGTGGCCCTGCTGTGTGGAGGCCTGGGGCGGTAGTGACTCACGACAACCTTATAGGACAGGGCAGAAGTGCCCCTGTGAGTCCCCCAGATGACAGCAGAAAGCCCCATCTTTCTCTCAGGGAGCAGCTGGGGGGTTTGAACCGCTGACCTTGCAGTGAGCAGCCTAATGCGTCACCACTATGCCACAGGACTCCCAGGGGCGCGGGGTGAACTGGAAGCCAGGTGTAGACCGTTCCTCTGCCGGAAGGGCTGCGGAGAGTCAAGCCGGAGGAGAGCTGACCATTGCCTACGGGGTTTGGCAACATGGAGGCCGCTGGTGGCCCTGATATGTAATTTTAAGAGAGCCCAAGAGAAGATGGAAGGAGAGGGGCTTGGGAGGATAGAAACGAGGGGGAGAAATGAGAGATAACGAGTACAGAGTCTCTAAGGAGTTTTTCTGTGAACGGGGCAGAAGGTGGAGGGGGTTGTGTAAATCATGATTGTTTCCTGGTGGGGCGAACTGATGACAATGATCAGCATATCAGCCCCTCCCAGGGGACGGGTAACAGAAAAGTGGGTGAAGGGAGATCGTGGTCAGTGTGTAAGACATGAACAAATACTCATCTATAAATGATCAAGGGTGCATGAGGTAAAGGGATAGGAGAAGGGGGGAATGAGCTGATACCAAGGGCTCAGGCAGAAAGCAAACGTCTTGAGAATGGTGATGGCAACACATGTACAAATGGGCTTCACACATGGACGGATGGCGATAAGAGCTGTAACAGCCCCCAATAATATGAATTTTTTTAAAAAAAGCTTCGTGATACTTCTAGACAGGCGGCATTGTGGGATTTTTCTGTGCAGATGGAAATCATCCCAAAGATCAGTGGTTCTCCACCCTCCTCATGCTGCGGCCCTTTAATACAGTTATCATGTTGTGATGACCACTGACCATAAAATTATTTTCGTTATTACTTTCTGTCATTGTGCTACTATTATGAGTTGGGCCACCCCTGTGAAAGGGTCATTTGACCCCCAAAGGGGTCGTGGCCCACAGGTTGAGAGGCTGCCACAGAGAAAGACGCACAAGAGAGGAGGAGACTGATTGGGGGGAGGGGGGATGTCCCCAGTCTCGTCCCAACTCCAAGCCAAGAGAAGCTGTCCTCTTTGAGGGAAAATCATCGGGACACTGCCAAGAGGATCGGGCTGGACACAAGACATTGGCTCCTGGTTCTAAGGCAGCCTCTTACTGGCGGTGGGGCTCCGGGCCCACCCCAGTGCTTCCAGAGCCCCAAACAGGTCACCCATCCTTTTCTGCCTCCCTCCTTGGCTCGTGGTGACACTCTAAGAAGCAATAGGTGTGAAAGTGCTTTGTAAGACGTGAAGGGCAGAACAGATGGCTGGGATTCTTTTTATGATCCTAATAATACAAGGGCTTATTAAACAAATTTAAGGGATTACTGCTGATCCAGCCCCACTTGTACGCTCAGCCTCCCTCTGGGGCTCACATGCTGAGACCTGATCTGCAAGAGGCCAACCAAACTCTCGCTCTGCTCTCCACCAACGCTCCCTTCCTCCTGCTTGTCTCCAGCCTCACGGACCCTCCTCTGACCGCGCCTCGGTCCCCGGGCACACGCTGCCCTCAGAGGCCTTCCCAATGGTGACCCTTTCTGCTTCCCTCCTGGCTTTATCCCCCACCCTGTCCCTTAGATGGAAGCCTTTCTCTGGGAGGTGCTGAGTTCTGGTCTAGGAGCCAGTCAAGTGAGTGAGTGCCTCCACCATCTGGCCCTGTCTGCCAAGGCTCCCTTAGAAAGCGGGACTTGGGACACGAAACCCAGGGCTGTCCGGGGTCCACTGAGATCAGACAATCGTCCTAGACTTGGCCCACAAAATCCTTGACAAACGTGCCCGCTTCTCTCGGCCTTCGTTCTGTCCGTCCGTAAGGAAGGGCTTGGAGTCTTGCGCAAACTCAAACTCATCGTCATGTCGTCCATCCCCGAGAGGTGGGGGCCCCAGGGGAGCAGGCACAGGGGGAGGAGGAAGTCTGTCTCTCTCCTGAGCAAACTGGTAGCTTCAACCTCGTGCCACCCACATCTATGGTGACCAGAGTTTCACCAGGTGACTGCGCTTCTGTCCCTCCCAGCCCTCAAATCCCAAGCGCAGAGTCATTGATTCGTCCCATGGATCTTCACTCTGCACGCCACACACTGGCCCCCCCGGCTCCATCCCAGTACTCTCCCCCACGCCCCCTCAGGCTCGGTCGTCAGTCCTGTGCAGAAGATGAGTGAAGGAACCCCCGTGTCTGACTTGATTACCTCCGGCAAACCTCAGGCCTCGGCCCACTGGTCTGACTCCCTCTGTGCACCCGCAGCCTGGCGCCTGGGGGTCTTTAGGGCTGTGCTGAAGCACAGCTGAGCAGGGTGGAGGAAGCGAGTCTAGGGACTGTCCCCGCAAGTGAGACGTGTGCCTGTCAAGGGACCCTTCCCGAGAAGAGGGCCCCACGCTGGGCCGACCTGTCTGGATGGACCTGGCCCACCCTCCACTCACACCCTTGACACCCAACAGCCTGGGTTGGGAGGATCCAGGCACATGTCTGGTTCTGGTCCTCCCTCCCCACTGGGGCTCAGGAGGCAGACTTCCAGGTGTCCACTGTAGCTAACTGCCCTGCTCCCGGGGACACTGTCATGGCTGGGCAGGTGCTTGGTGCTCTTGCCCGTGGCCCTCCCCGTTGCCATTCGATGATGACCATACCATACCAAGGGCCCATGGTGATCCCGGCCCATGCTGACCCCACACGGTTGTCATGGCCGAGACCTTTCTAAAACGGACTCCTGAGAAGCTGCTGGATGCTTCTCTCTCTGGACCACACAGGGGCCTGGAGACAACACGGAAAACTGGCTTACAGCTCCACCAAGAACCCAAGTGAAACGAAACACAATCACGGCTGGCGGGTCTCGGTCCTGCTCCCTGTATAACAGGACGGGGCAGACCTCGTCTGGGTTTCTGAGACAGCAACTCTTTACGCAAGCAGAGAGTCTCGTCTTTCTCCCGTGAAGATGAAATGCCCCCGGAGAGTTGGCATGGGGAGAAGCAAGGGCTCATTCAACATTAGCGACTCCTCTGCCTGTCGTTATCAACTTTCAGCTCCCTGGGATCGCCAAGCTCAAAATCCCCACCATCAATTCTGCCTCACAGGGACCCTGGCAGACAGGACAGAACTGCCCCCGTGGGCTTCCAAGACTAACTCTATGATGACGACGTCTAGAGCCTCAGTTTTCCCCCTGAAGAGCTGCGTCGGGTGGTAAACCGCTCATCTTGAGGTTCATCCACTTCTCCCGCAGGGCTCTGGGGTTCCCGAGATGGAGGATCACGAAGAAGCAGCAGCTCTAATTCCCTGTCCCTCTCAGGAGACTCAGAAACTTGCCTCTTCCAAGAAGTCTTCCTAGATAACCCCTAGGAAAGAAACTACTTACTGGGCCCTCGGGAAGCCAGAAACCTTTCTCCCCAGAAGGAAGACAAGGGCAGGATTGAGAAGGCAGCGTCCTCAGGGAACCAGGCCACTCACCAATGTAAACACCACAGCTCCCAGCACTGAGTACACCGCATGGAGCCAGGGCACCTGCGGGCAGAGGCAGCATGGGCTTAGGGAGGTGGGGCGCAAGGGGAGGGCTGAGTCCAGAGAGCTGAGGGTGTAGGACACCCCTCCCTTCCCATCAGGGTCTGTCTCTCATCATCCCACCCTCTCCAGCTGTTCCAGGCAGGGTCCTTGAGCCTCGGATGCTTGCACTGGGTCGGGGAGAGGGTGGAGGGGCAGGCAGGGGAGCGTCTCTGCACAGCATCAGGTCCTGGGCTCTGCCAGAGGCTAGTCCAGGGGTCGG
>PVJH01017018.1:0-48902 GCA_004026705.1 Nesogale talazaci
GGTGATTTCAAAGGTGAAATATAAGTGGACTCTTGTGGGGAAGTTTTACTTTCTTGTGGTATGTAAAGTCAGATAGATAACCTGAGTTTATAGGAAGAGAAGTGGGAAGAGGTGCTGGAGTTTTCAGGAGATTAAAGAAAATATAAAGTAGTTATTTTTCAGGGCTGATGAGATGATCTAGTGATGACAGTAGGATAATTAGTTGATACTATCGAGGGGTATTTTTTGAATTTCTGGTTATGATATCAGTAAAGAATTAAATTGCCCTCTTGATTACAACTCCACTGTACCTTGAATACTCACAGATTAAAGCTCAATAATGTAAATTTTTTAACATTCAGAAATGACTTAAATTCAACTACAATTTGTCATTTTCAACAGAAGAGTCATACATTTAATCGATTGTATACTACCACTTCCCCATGGACAATTCTTGATACATGCTGATTTTCCCCCCATTAATTGATATTAAGCTTCAGGAATAATTCTGCTAGCCTCTTGGAGCTGAATATAATACATTGGAACTGATATTGTCATAGGCTGGTAAAGCTTGAATGTTATAGAGAAATTGTGATTGCAAGAAAATTTTTTGGAATTTTCTTGATTATCAGATTATCCCAGGGAAATTTTAAAACAGACATGCACTCTAAGTCCATTGCAGATACATAAGAACATAACCAGTGGTAAATTCATTCTTTGGGTTTCTAAAATAGACAGTATTTTTTGATATTACCAAGACAAATTGCCCATTAAACAATGAAGAATTATTTAATGTTTTAATTTCTTCATCATAACTTCACTGCCATCCAGTTGACTCATAGTCAAAGCCATAATATAATTTTGGAAGAAACTGATTAGAAATATCATTGCCTTAATGATCATGGAATTGTCTCACCTAAGTTAGTTGGGATGTTAGTTTATTAGGAAATATGTGACCCAGAGTCCAATTCATCAACTCGCTACTTTAAGCTATCTGCCTTACTTGCCTAGGTTTCTAGATATCGAAAGTGGTTTCGCTCTTGTGTGGGTGACAGCTGAATATCAATGTGTTTCTGGTTGTTTCACTATTTTTAATGAAATGCATGTGATCCTTTGCAGTACACATCAGCTTTGACCTATGATGCAGTTCAAGTGATGACTGAAGCATTCCGCAATCTTCGGAAACAAAGGATTGAAATCTCCCGAAGGGGGAATGCTGGAGACTGTCTTGCAAACCCAGCAGTGCCCTGGGGTCAAGGGGTAGAGATAGAAAGGGCTCTGAAGCAAGTAAGTCACTGATAAGGACTGTTAACTGTTAACCCTCTTTGAGCCTGGCTCCTCTTTGTTATTGTTGTTGAGCTAGCTATCTTTCTTTGAATCCTTAAGCCTGATAGACACAGGATGTTACTCCCTCCCTAGAAGAAGGTAAGTGGCAGAAAGAAAAGAAACCTTCAAGTGCAGTTTTTTTCAACTGAACCCAATGAGAGTAATCTGTAAAGTTTGCACCTGTAGTTAAAGTACATTCATAACTGTGCCCCTTTCCTTGTTCCTCTTTAGGTTCAAGTTGAAGGGCTCTCGGGAAATATAAAGTTTGATCAGAATGGAAAACGGATAAACTATACAATTAACATCATGGAGCTGAAAACTAATGGGCCCCGGAAGGTAATCCTTTATAATTTTAATGTGTTCTTTCTGTGTGAAAGGTGAGTTTGCTAAATGATCGTCTCCCTTGCCCATGTCTCCATGGACGTTCACAGTCATGTACAAGTCAATGTCTCCCAGCATGTTTATATATTTTAAAAATTTTATAAATGTATTTAATTCAGGCAAATTCTCCAGAAGTATAAATTACATTAAAAGTATAGTGATTACTATTTTAACACCGGGAATATGAAAAAAATGAGTTATTGTTGAACGTTTTAAACAGTTAAAAATAATTTGATGAAAATGTGCTTGCAACTTAAAGTTCAGCATCCTTCTCTTAAATGTTACAGCTGATATTTTTATGTTGCTAGTATTTTTCTATGATTGGTCCCAAACAAATGAAACTTGGGTTTTATGAAAAGTTAATATGAAGAGATAAGCTATCTCTAAAAAACTTTTTTGTTTGTATCGTTCCTTTCTATTCTCAATAAATTTTCAAATATTTAAAGACACATCTTTATATAGATGTGTGTCTTTGTGTCTAACCCTACATGGAAGCCAGGTTAATTTGGGTGTAATTTTGAATTGAGATATACCATAAAAATTGTTGACTTATTTTCTAAAAGAAGGATCACACATCCTGTGTCTACGTGCCACCACCTTTTTCAGATTGGATACTGGAGTGAAGTGGACAAAATGGTTGTTACCCTTACGGAGCTCCCTTCGGGAAATGATACTTCTGGGCTTGAGAATAAGACTGTGGTTGTCACAACAATTTTGGTAAGTAGTTAGATATGCTTGTTTTTACCTTTTTCATCATAAAAAAAATCCTGTAACAAAAGTTGCTGTTTATAGTTTAAGACTCTCTCAAGGTGTTGCTTTTGTAATGTTTTGTTAAAAATAGTTTATAATTATTCTGACAAAAGGACACTTTAAAAAGCTCTAGCTAAATGTTTAAAAGTTCCTTCACCTTTAAAGATTATACTGTGGAATAACTTGATAACCATTTGTAACCTCAGTCCATAGAAACAGAAACATTTGGGGAAGAGCTTTCAAGAATGTTGCTAGCCATTCATAGTTCTGCCTCTCTATTCTCATACCAATCTGGATACATCTTTATCTTTACACCTATAAGCCATTTTAATGATGCTGTTCCTCTTTCTTCACACTAAAAAGTGAACTTCTCAAAAATGGGTCAAGCACAATGCCAGACAAATAAGGAGGTCAAAATACATAATTTTTTAAATAAATGAGGCAAAACTGAACTGGTTCTTCAGAGAGATGGAAGAGAAGTAGCTATCATCACAACAATCTTTGGAGGAAATTTTAATGGGAAAATACTAGTCTAATAGAACACAATGTTATGTTTTTTGTTTTTTACATTGAAGAATCTTAAACTACCAAACAAACTGTGTGAATTCTGACTCATAGTGACCCTGTAGGGCAAGATAAAACGGTCCCTGTGGGTTTCTGGTCTTAGACTCTTTATGGAGGTAGAAAACCTTGTTTTTCTCCCAGGGAGTGGCTGATGGTTTGAGACTGCTGACCTTGCATTTGTTAACCAAGTTCATAAACACCGTACAACTAGGCTCCTGGAGAGTGGGATGCAGCGAGTGTATATGTGGGAGTAAAACTGGGTTGATGTTTATTCATGGTTTCTCTCGCTTAAGTTGACAGGCTAAAGCTGCAATGGAGCTATCCTCGTAGCATCATTCTAGGAGGCTAGGGATAGGTCAGAATCAGCACGCCTCCCTGACAATGATGCTTTCAGCCTGGCTGTAATTGGTCAGGAACCTTATGCCTTATTTGTACATAAACCTTATCCCTTAAGTCAGCAGTGGCAGGGTTCAGAGTGAATACTGGTTCTTGGATGTTTGGTTGAATCTAAAATAAGGAGCAGAGTACCAAGAATGTGATACTGTATATTGTGTGGCAATCTTCTTTTTTCAATTCTAGAAATTGTAAACATACAAGGCAGCATGCCAGCATTTTGTGCTTTCAATATCACAGTCACCCTGGTGCAGCCATTTTAATGAAAGCATTTTCTTTAATTACACAATTGAAGATTTTCTTCAAAAGCATACAATTAAACTCTCTTAATGTTTTCTACCATTTATAATGGTTCTAGTTGATGGGAAATTATTGAATCAGAAGGTTAGAGTTGATGAGGTAATTGACATGGTTGTTTTACTTGCTAAAATGCTATTTTTCCCCACAGGAATCCCCATATGTTATGATGAAGAAAAATCATGAAATGCTTGAAGGCAATGAACGCTATGAGGGCTACTGTGTTGACTTGGCTGCAGAAATCGCCAAACATTGTGGGTTCAAGTACAAGTTGACAATTGTTGGGGATGGCAAGTATGGGGCCAGGGATGCAGACACAAAAATTTGGAATGGGATGGTTGGAGAACTTGTTTATGGGGTAAGTATAACTCTTTTCATAGATAAAACCATTCCATTTGAACCACTGTTGGCAGAATGCCTCCTACCATGCAGAGTCAGTGTCTAAGGCTCTTGGTTTCCTACCCTGCTTGAGGAATACTAGTTTATATCCTTGTGAGTATTTGAAGGATTGAAGGATTGAGCCAGAAGTAAATAAACAGATTAGATCAGATAGGAAAGTCCACCTTTCATCTACCTTAAAAACTACGAGCCACATCTATTATTCAAAGGAAGCAAAAGACATATTTTGTCATATTTCTCATAAGTAATGTTCAAACTAGATGGGATACTATGTTCTTACAGAAAGGAGGGATGCTTGATAACTTTTTTCTCTTTTTTTCTTTGGTCTTTTTTTTTTGCTAGAATGCTACAATAATTATTATTTCTGTTTCCATGATTACCCTTTCATCTGTTTCCATCCAATGACGTGATCAAAAATTTTTTCTGATGTTGACTCCAGGTACTATTACCTTTCTTTTTTCCCTTGCAGAAAGCTGACATAGCAATTGCACCATTAACTATTACCCTCGTGAGAGAAGAGGTGATCGACTTCTCAAAGCCCTTTATGAGCCTCGGGATCTCTATCATGATCAAGAAACCTCAGAAGTCCAAACCAGGAGTGTTTTCCTTTCTTGATCCTTTAGCCTATGAGATCTGGATGTGCATTGTTTTTGCCTACATTGGGGTCAGTGTAGTTTTATTCCTGGTCAGCAGATTTAGCCCCTACGAGTGGCACACTGAGGAGTTTGAAGATGGAAGAGAAACACAAAGTAGTGAATCAACTAATGAATTTGGGATTTTTAATAGTCTCTGGTTTTCCTTGGGTGCCTTTATGCAGCAAGGATGCGATATTTCGCCAAGGTTGGTTACTCACCTGCTTCAACTTTGTGCATTTTAGGTCTCAAGTGGATATTCATGGTGTTTGTAAGTTCACTCAACAAAGGTCAGCTGCCAACTTCCTGTCCAAGCAGTCCAAGACTCCTGAAAGGACATACTTTTAATGTTGGTGTAAGTCTGTGAAATATTTGAACAATGTTCTCTGAATATTGATCATATATTTCCTGGGTGATATTATACACACCATGGAGAGGCTATAAAATGCATAAGGCGCCTATCATTCCATGCCTTCTTGGAGGGTTACCGTGTTTTTGCTGCATATTCTCATTTTACAGACATCTGTGAGTTAAACCACAGACCTGTATATGGGAAAATGGGCAGTTTTAGTTATTAATACAGACACAACTTGTTGGACAAAACTTCATTGAAAACATCTCATCTACTTTACTTTTTTTCATCATTAGCTCATGAGAATAGTATGGGAGAGAAATATTAAATTTAAATTTTTGAAGGTCAGTTTGATGGATTAAAAGGAATGTATGCTTTTGCATTACAAACAGGAATGATAGCCACGAATGTGTTTCCTTCTCAGGAATAAATTGTGTTCTTTCCAAGATGATTGCTTAAGCATTTATAATCGAAAATGTTATCAGTTTACAAGCACTTTTTAATTTAGGCCCTATTCACCTTTATAAATATTGTGATAAATTTTAATAACCAGTGAAAAAGTGGTCTGATTCTAATATTCTTTTATTGCACTTTAGTTTTTAGGTATTTTTAGGGATAGCATGTATTTCATTTCCAAAAATTACACAAGACAATCAGCTATCTGGGTGTATCTTTTCTGTCTTTTCAATATGCTCTACCCACTAAGATAATGTAAATATATCCTATAAGCAAAGATTATCAATAACTTACTTCTTTGATAGTATGAAATTTTAAAATAATTAATTATGTGGATCTAAAAGAATCTTGGTTCTAACAGGTTACCTTTATTTTCCCTATAACAATCTATCAAATTAGAAATATTATAAGGTATTTTGAAAGTATTTCCTCTCATCTTATTATAATGATCTTCAAGAACATAAAATATTTATATTTTCATCTGTATAATTAATATGTTTAAAGTAAAAACAGGTAGTTCATATTGCTGAGGAGAGAGAGAGAGAGAGAGAACACTAACCAAAACAAAATCTCAGGGAATATTTTTGGTCTATAATACACTAAAAAAAACAATTCATTTTTAGCAAGAAGGTTATTGGCATATAGTGGTAGCTTAGTTCTGCAATGCATGGAAATTATCTTGCAGTAATTATACTCTTTCATTTGAATAAGTAGGGGAAAGTGTTTAGGCTTCATCATAAAATAAACTATATTGACCTGGTTTCCCATAGATGTCTTCACTACTATTTACTCTGCCAACCGTGCATCGATGAACTGCAAGTAGTTGTTGGGTATCCATTGCTTGACAAAGCATGGGAAGCATGAGGTTGTACAGAAGATGATATGGGCGGTACAATTAGCAATATAAGTTTATTTTATGTATGATGATATAAAAATGTCCACTATGACATACAGATAGCTAATTGTTAACAAGCCTGCTTCTTAAAATTTGACCATTTAGTCTTTGTTTCTATCTCATTCTAAGTTAAAATCACTATGATTTTACATGAAGTAACTTGCTTTCTGATTAGAAAACAGTTTTTAAGCTAAAATGATTTGGTGTTTTTGTCATCAATTAATTTTTTTCTTTCTGAATATTGGACAATATTCATTAAAATTAAAAGCTACATGCCATTATATCATTAACTTTATGTTGTATATTTATTTAATAATGGAAGATAATACATTATATTGACAGATACTGCTATTTTTAAGGAACCAAATCTTCACTTCTGGAATGTAATGATGGTTACTTATTCCAGATTAGAAAATAATAGTGTAGTAGCTTGCCATTTAAAACAAACATGGAATACATAGATATCATGAGAGAAACTGTTTTAAAAACATTTGGAAATATTATTATGATTATCATGCTTTTTTAACACTGCTAATATTACTGTTAAAAATTCATGTACTTAAGAAATACTTTTTTACATTCCTTAATCCAAATACCCCCCAATATTTTTAAAGGAATTGAATAACTATAGAGACATATATAAATCTTAAGATAATCATTTAAGAAGGATTAAAATATGATAGCATATTTGTATGCCTTTTTAAAGTGCAGACTGCTAGTAAAAATTTTGTTTTACTTAAAATATTTTTTTGTATTATCAAAATGTTAAATTGAATTTTCTGATTTGTACAGTCTCAAGAGCTCTTTCAGGGACATTAGTATGTGCTCTAGAAAATTAATAAATGAATAATAATTTAACTCACTTTTTCATTTCTGAACAATTGATCTATCCAATAGATTTCACTTGAGAAACTTTGTGAACTTTCTATCAATCAACCCATTAATTTAATTTAATTTAATTTCAGCAAGTTTGACTTAAGGACTGGAATAGAAGACAGATTATGTTTTTATTTAGAAGCTAAACAGAAGTGCTTATAAACATAATTGTCAAATTTACTCTATATTACCAAACTGATTAAAGAGTCAAAGCAACTATATATTTTCTTTGAGGGAATTTAATCACTCAGGTATGCAACTTGCCCTCTTGCATACAGAGTGCATGCATTATACCTGCCATTGTTATGGAAAAACTAGTGAACATTTTGGGAATCCCATTTGCTGTCATTCAGTGGATTCTGATTCACAGAGACCCTTTAAGTTTTCCAAGACTGTAATTGATTACAGGAGCAGATAATCCCACCTTTTTCTTGCAGAAAATTTGGTAGTTTTGAATCACAGAAATTTAGATTACTATTCCGTTACCCAACAGCATCACCAGAACGCCTTATTTTTAAAATAGCAGTATCTGAAGGGAAACAAACGACAGGGAATTAGCCATTGTTTAAATGACAATGGTGCAATTTCTCTTTCTTAGCCTTTTAAACTTTAATGACTCTAAAATTCCAGCTTATTGGTAAACCATTTTTCACCTAATCTTTTTTGACAAGTTTTTTTTCCTACTTTAAACAGTTTCTAAATAAAATTCTGAATTTTAAGAAAGTTACATAAGAGGTTTCTCAAAATTTAAATATGTCAATATTCTTAGCAAACATGAGAAGTATTTAGCATCTTAAACTATCATATTTCTTTCTTTCTTTGCATATCTTAGAGAGTTTATGACACAAGCTCATAATCATATTATCTTTTTTTATTAAGATACTGTCTCTTAGCAAAGAACTTTACTTTTTTTTTTGAACTTTACTTCTAATATAAAGTTAAACTTTTTAATGTTTAGATCAAGTTTTTATCACAGAATTTTATTTAAGTCTATTTACTTTTTATTAACTATGTATGTAGTTTATTTTTATAAATATTATACTCAAATTTGGTATTATATTTGGCTTGATTTGGTATCTGAATTTTAGTATCTGAATTAGCAGATGATCACTCACTACAGTTAACTGTTAGGTAATTTACTTCAGCTAGCACATTACTAGCTCTGGTGCTTTTAATTTGAGAAATGCTAGCAAATCTGTTAGGCATCAGAGTTATTGAACTAAAAAAAAAACAAAAACCTTGACATTTCACTGGCTGATGTTGCTCAAATGCCTTAATTATGTGCAGTTTCAGCAAATCTTTCCAAATAATGGAATATATATGTGTATACACAGAGAAAGTACCCAGATTGCAGAGTGATTAAAGCACCTGACAGCTAACTGAATTGCTGGCAGTTTAAACCTGCCATCTGCTCAGAGAGAAAAAGCTGGGACTTGTCATCACAGCCTATGGGATGACACTATCCTGTCCCACAGACAACAGTAGACACAAAATCTCCATTTATCTATCTGGATGTTTAAAGTATATTATTTGGGAATCATTATGAACCTTTGGGACTTCTTCTATAAGGATTTATAGTCTTTAAAATTTTGTTGTTTTATTATATCCTCAGGCAGGAATTTGTATCTTGATAAACTTAAAAGCAGTTAATTCATTTCCCTTGAGCTTTTTTACTTTCTTTTCTTAAGCAGGCAGTCCAATGGAACAGAATGACAGCAATCCATGCTCTGAAGCATCACATTTTTTGTTCATTCAGAATTGTGTTTTGTTTCACATCTTTGTAGTACCATTTTTGTTTTAATTTTCTGTATCACATTCTTATCTGATATTTTTTATTTTGGCACACACACTCACACACACACAAAAAAAACAAATGAAGTTTTGGACAATTTTGAGAGTTTGGGAACTTCATTAGTGGCATTAAATGGAAGATTTATTCCATGCTAAAAGCTAAAAAAAAAAAACCTAAATATTTTTCATTTTACTTCTATACCTTCTGCCGAATTTGTATACTGTTCTAATGTTCTCTGGTTCAAATATATTTATGCATTGTGTAAATAAAGTGGAATGGGTATTAGATGGACTAGATGGAGAGTTCTTTAAAATCTTATACTGAAAAAAAATCTTATAGTGTCTTCTTATCTTACTTGAAATCATAAACTATTTGCGCATTTTAACTATGAAAGAATTTATGGACTCAATGCTGTGCTCTGTGTTTTGCCATCAAATTTGGCTAACCTATACTCCTTGCTCAGAACATCTGAATGAACTCAGAGTAATTTCTGGTTTGATTAGCTAGTGGCTATACTGAAATGTATACGATGAAAATTCCCCTTACATGGCAATATTTGCATAAGATTGCTAAGCTGATTTTCTACTGGGTCCTTTATTTCACTTTATAAATCCATTTCATACTTGTTATTAGATCCCTCTCTGGGCGCATTGTTGGAGGTGTGTGGTGGTTCTTTACCCTGATCATAATCTCATCCTACACGGCTAACTTAGCTGCCTTCCTGACTGTAGAGAGGATGGTGTCTCCCATCGAAAGTGCTGAAGACCTTTCTAAGCAAACAGAAATTGCTTATGGAACATTAGACTCTGGCTCCACGAAAGAATTTTTTAGGGTAAGATATTTTCTACTTTTGCAATGAAGATTTTATTTATAATGGTTTATGTACTTGAGAGCTGTTCCCCCTGTCTCCTCAAAAGGGCTTTGTGAAAATAGCCTGCTTCTCGTTCATTCTATATTTTTATTACTGCACCTTCCTGTTCCTACTCAAGCCCTGTCTCTGTCTTTATCTTTATTGCCATTTGCATCTATTTCCAAAATCCTAACTGCTTAGGTATAGAAACTATATTTGCTATAATGAATGCACAGTTATATATTTTATTGCCCTTTTTGAATAAAAAGATAATAATTTCAGATGATTTTTTTAATTAAAAGGGTGTTGCTTTGGGTATTCGAATAAGTGCGACTGTCTGTAAGTTACATAGTTTATCGTTGAAAAGCTCATATTCAAAGCAGTTATGTTAGTTCTCTCGAGAGGAACAGGCTGCACTCATAGGAGAAAATTCTAAGTCTTGTGTGTAAACCATCCAGAGGAAAAGCTAATAGAGGGTTTTAACTTCCTAACTTTCAAGGAAGGGGTTATCAAAACGATATGTTTACTAAGAGTGATTTATTAATAGATTTTTAATTGTGGACTTTTTGTGGACAAAACAAGGGTCTGTTATTAGGATTTTTTTTTACTTCCCTTTTTATTATTGTCCTTATGTAAGACTTTTTTCTTGAAAGGACTATGAAAATGTTTATCTAGAGTTGAATATCTAAGGTATCAAGTCAAAATATGTAATAATTTTTTGATAATCAATTAGAATGTTTTAATTGTATCTATTTGCTCAGTTAGGTTAGAGGTAATTTAATTCTGAATTAGGACAAAGAACCCCAGTTGACCAAATGTTAAAGAAATGATCACTTAAAGACTGTCTATTTCTACCTGCATTGCCTCTAGTCTCTCTTCCCAAATAATACTAGTTGGGCTGACACTGTGATCAGAGAAAAAAAATTGACAATTCAAAACATAATACCCAAAGGCCTTAAGTAGAAGGAAAATGTTTTGAGAATGATGATGGCAACAAATGTACAAATGTTCTTTGCATATTATAGTGTATGTATGGACTGTGATAAGACTTGTAGGAACCCCCAATAAAACGATTTTTAAAAAACATAATAGCTAGGATATCTTTGTGATATTTAAGGATAATATTTTCATCAGAAATCCTTAAGAAGTGTGGTCAGTTTGTTAGCAGCTCCTTAGACTTACACGCAATTCTAAGTACAAATGTTATTATTACAGACTTGCTATTAATGGCCATTTATATCACACATGGCACAGGCACATACATGTAATATATGTATAAATATTTTGATAGAGCATCCTGTTCTAGTTTGATCAAAATGGTAAAACCAAAACTCAGAGTCACTGAATTGATTCCTAATACCCTATGTATTAGGGTATTCACTAGCATATCTAAATCTTTACAGGAGTATATAGCTTTACTTTTCTCCCAAGGAGCAGCTGGTAAGTTTGAATCAATGATCTTTGTGTAGCCAGTCCAATCCTCACAAGAAATCCTTTGCTCAAAGCAATATGTTTATTAAAATGAGTTATAGTATTTCCTGGGGTTTCAGTTGAAGTCTATTTTGAGTTATTCTGATTAGTTCCTATCAGTGATACTGTACTCATTAATGTTTTTATTGTATCATTAACACTTGAGTAAAAGAGGTGTATTCATGGGGCAGGGATCTGTTGCAACATGGTTTTCTTGGTGCTAGATACTCGTATATTGATTTAAATAATCCCATTTCCAGTTGTCTTCTAGATGCATGTGTATCTGTTAACAGTTGCTATCTTTCACTTGTATATCTTTCAAAATGATGAATCATTGTTGCTGGGTACCTTGAAGTCAGTATTGGACTCATGGCAACTCAATGTGACATGTATTCTGTGGAAGAATTATGTGAAAATCTACTTCTATAAAGATTAAATCATTTGGGGCAAAATAGACTTGATTGCAGTATTTCTGTCCAAGCTTCAGGCCAGAACTTTCTTTTTTCATTTTAAAAGTGAAGGTCCGTGAAAGTTGATAGTTTAAATAATATAAGCATGTGTCATGAGACCTCTATTTTCTAGGCAGGAAGTTACACTTAACTAGGGTTCTCTTTATCTGCAGAGCAACAACGTTACATTTATCAAATTACTTCCATGCTTACATTTTTAATGCTTGAGTTCTGCATGAGTGACAAGAGAGCAAGAAGTTTTCCTCTATGTCTTTATCTTAGACAAGTGAGATACATGTGTTACGTATCTTACCCAAGAAATTTGTGCCAAAGAAGCTCAGACAGACACACTCCATTTCTCTTAAAATAACTTCAAGAGAGATAGTTTGGAAAAAAAAAACAACTTGCATTCACAATCGATACCTCTTGAACCATAATGATAGTAACCCATTGTCACCGAGTCCTGGTGACCCTACAGGACAGGGTAGAACTGTCCTGGGTGCATTTCTAAGACTGTCACTCTTTATGGAGTAGAACACCTCACCTTTCTCCCTCAGAGCAGTCGGTGATTTTGAGACTAGCAGCCCAACATAAAACTCGCTATGCCACCAGAGCTTCATTATAATAATATGAAGGAAAATATTATTTTTGTCTCTGTCTCAATAAATATTTCCTAGGAATCAATGGCTTTTCGATTATGCATATCAACACTCTTGTATTTTCACATAAAGCTGGTTGTGTTAGTATAAAGAGACTGAACAGAGCCTCTCTTAAACCATTTGCCTTCATGAGTATTGTTTAATGTGTGCTGAATCTAATAGGAAACATAAAGCCAAGCAATAATTTATTCTTATGAAAAATGTTTCTTAGCTCCTCAGTCAAACTGTACTCTCCTAAAATTATTCTGGTTAAATTTCTAAATTTGTACTAACAGATGTTGCTAAGACAGCTCTCCTTGCTTTCGTTCCTAACATGAATGCTCCCCACACATCTTGGGTACACTCTCTCTCAACTACCTATGCGCAATCATAGGCACATTTTAGAACTTCCCCTGAGGACGGGAGAAGGCTGGCAGATTGTCATGTCACCCTACTTGCCAGGAAGCAGAGTGGACTCTAGCCAGAACTGAACACATGTATTGTACTCCTTGTCCTGTGGCCGTCTGTTTACTTACTTTCAGACCCCACACAGTGAATTACTCATTTGAAAAGAACGTTTACCATTTGTTAGAGGCTAAAAAGCTGTTACACTTTTCTTGTGTTTTAATGGGGTTCTATTTGAATTGATTGATTTTATGTATTGACATTGTCTGCTCTTTTACAAGTAGTAATCTAGTTATTTATATGTGTGCTAACTTTCTACTGTCTCAGAGTAGTTTATCAAACTATCTTTTTTTTTTCCCTCCTGGAAGACATTTAATTTGTATTTAGTTCTCAAAAGGGTGAGATCACTTTCTAAATGATTAAAAACTCCCTTGTTTTGATAAAAACTCTTCCAAGGAAGAAAAATGGCTCAATACATAGCTTTGATATTTAATAAAGAAACCAGAATTTGGAACTCCTAGCTTGTGCGTTAGTATCAGTCATTTCCTAAAAAATATACCATTTTGAGATTGCCACAGTTTATATCAAATTTAAAATGAATATCACACACAATTTATAGGGATTAGTATGGTTTGAGAACGATGCCAATTCTTCAATGTAAGTCTAAAATATTTTCAAAATTTAGGCATATCATTTAATAATAAAATGGGGTTTTAACAATATTACTTTTGAAAAACCACTGAATATGTGCTAGCTTTAAAATTCCAACTTAAAGTGTGCATTAAAAATTTCATGTACAGTTTCATAATGATAAGCATAAAGATCTATTTATTTTGATCTACTGGATAGAGAAATAATGAAGGTCATGTAAAAACTAAGAGACATAAGAGAAAAAGTCTGCCTCCTGGGACTCTCTGATTTTAACTCCTACACATCCTGCCTCAGCGAGAATGACGGATTTTGATTCGTTTTGCACCTGCTGATTATTTCCGCTGTTATATACCTACCATTAAGAAAGAACTTGGCATTCTTGGTTCAATTGTGAACCACTTTTTTTTTGAGTTTTACATTTTTATACTTTATAAACTGTGAGAGCTACAATTAGAATGGCTTCATTTTTCTGGGTCTTGCAAAATCTCTGTCTTTGACAGAGCTCATTGTCACCACCTTTCTATCGCTATCTATTGACTTATCCCATAAGCCCCATAAGAAAGTGTTTCTTTTTTGTTTTGTAGAACTGGGAGAGAAAATTAGCATTTTTAATGATTTGCATGTTTACTCAAATTAGATACCCATATGTACATAAAGTCATCCAACAGAAAAGTGGGTAAAAATGTTTTGGGTTTTTATCGAATACAATAAACACCATAAGAACTAGAACTCAATGAGGCTGCCTGCCTTCCTTCCCTGGGTCTCACAGTTTTCCACCTTTGACAATATATAGTCCTGGCGCTTTTTTAACTCTCATTTTAAAATGAAAGTGTTTATGTTTTCCTTCCCTGAAGGATTCTGCCTACAGCTTTCACAGATTGTATTGTGAAAATATGTGACATCAACTGCTTATTTAATTAAATATATTTCTAACAAAATTATTGAGACAAATTTTTAAGTCTTCTCAAAATAACTCTTGGTCTTCTTTGACTTTGTCAAAGTCCTTCAAAGAATTTCTATGCCTAAAGCCTGACTTTTACTTAAAAATTCAGACTCTTCTATGAGTAGGTTTTTGTTATCACTACTATTATCATCTTTATATTGCTGGTTCACAATTTTTTCAGGGTTATATTGTCTATTTCTGTGGTAATTTCATCGTTGATGTCAATGTAAGACATAAAACTGAGTCGATTTTCTGAAGTACTGTCATCTAGTTGAGGTCAATACTAGGAAGATGGTTCTATAAGACCTCATAGCCATCTAGCTGATGCCACTTATAGTGACCTATAGAAAGGGAAAAAGTGTATCTGTGAGATTCTGATACTGTAAATATGTCCAGACATAGAAAAGCCCATCTTTGTCCCACCCAGTGAGTGAACTTGAGGATCCCAGCCCCAAACATAACCATATGCTACCAGGTTTCCTATGAACTACTACTATGCATATCATCTGTTTTTCTCTAAATCTGCATTTGCTACTGCTGGATAGGAACCCTAGCACTTTAAAGCATTTTCTTTCCATTTCTTCATTAATAATCTTGATTTATCACTTAGTAAATTAAATTTCATCAATAAAATATATTCTCCCTTAATCTGTGCTGTCATCTTGCATGCTCCAAGGTTGACAATCACTTTTTTAAAGCAATTGCTTCCTATAGTTTACTATAGCTTATACAGAAATCAAATGAGCATTATTTATGAAAAGTCACTAAATCAAAAATAATCGGTTGACACTTAATCATTTCAAGAAATAATATATGGAAATGGAGAATCAGGATGGTGTCCAGGTAGAATCACTTACCTAGCGTTCTTGCTGTCAGACCAGAAAGTTAAAAGGTAAGGATGCCAATACTGTGGCAATGGTTCTAAAAATGCATTTAGCTTAGAGAGAGGTTCAGACATCCCCCCCTTTGATTTTCACTCACAAAGAAATTCAAGAACACACTGAACCACACTCCATTCACTTTGTCTGCCTCTGAGTTCCACTAGCCCTCACCATGTCCAGAAGGATGGTGTCTGCCACTTCTTCCTCTACCCTAGGCCTGCAGCAAGCAGTAGTTTCCCCAGACTGTTGTCCAAAAGTGGTCATAATCCCAGGCTCACAGAGAGTCTGACAGCTAGACATAAGACCTCACACCAGAATTCCCTGCAATGATAGCTGCCCTTCGCTTATAGTCTAGGGCTTTGCACCTACCTTCCTTAGCCTGTAACAGAGTGACTACATTGGGTACTCTTTTCCTGCCCTCCCCAGCTCTACACCTGCCAGTGTTAATTATCTAATTAACAATAGGTAATTAGACAATGATTTGCAGCAATTGAAGAGCCACTGAGATATTTTCTCTGACATAACACTGTTCCACAGAGCATAACTGGACAGAGCTAGAAGGGACACACGAAGACAGCTGAGGGTGTATTCTAAGACAGTCAGCTCCAAACCATGTCTCATAAACTGGTCCGCCTTCCTCGGGGGCAGCATTTTACAATCCCAATACCAGGGTACCCCATAAGTCCATTATCACAAGGGGGATAATTTTTTTCTTTGTAAAAATGCTTTCAATTCTAGGCTGTGGTCCTTTGTGTAACATTGAATGTAAGCCTGCAGAATTCTGTCCATTAGCATCCATTAACATAACAAGGTAGTCAATCCAATCTCTAGAGCAGGGGTGCTCACAGTTTTTAAACATGTAGGCTATGTATAAAATGATCAAGTTAAAATGATCTATCAACCATCAAAATGGAAAACATATTTATTTTTATTTATATGACATCTACTTATAAATGCATTGAGAAATCTTTATATGTAAAATATGTTTATGGACCTTATATAATTGCATATAAGGACTCATTGCAAATGAGTCCATATTGCAAAACCACAATACATTTAGTATGTCCTTTTTTTGTCATTACCTGAGTTTACTCTGATGACTTGCACCAAATGGAAGGATCCAGGGATGCATAGTCAGGACAGTAGCTGCTGAAAACTAGCCTCAAGCACAATTCCAAATGATCATCAGTCATGGTGGAATGGTACTTGGACTTCTTAATATTTATGTGGGAAAAAGCCAACTCACATAAGTGAGTAGAGCCAAGTAATACATTCAAGGAGGTAGTACATTTTCTCATGTTTGGGTACTTTCCCTCTGTGAGCAAGTCCCAGATCTGTTCGTGCACTCTGGAATACAGCTGAATGGTGACTTGTAGTTTCAAAATCTCCCATTCCATCTAAAAGTGATATGTCTTTGTCTTCTTTCTTTGTCCAGCTCCCCCACTCATTTTAATACCCTTTCTTGTGTTTAAGAGAAAGAAAACCAAAGTCTAAACATTGTTGATAACTTATCTTGTCAATTTTGCTGCACTTAGCACAGTTGTTTGAGCATGCATTTGACACCTAAGACCGCACCTGATTGGCTGTGCTGTATATCATTTAAATGATGGGATTGATGATAGGTTTCATCTACTTTTTTTAGTGACATGGGATCTACCCACATTACATTTTCAATACATTTTCAACAGTCTATTTTCAATAGACTAGTAGATTGATCAATGTATTGAGCACTCCTATTCTAGAACACACCCTGGGGTTTTAAATATAACAAAACAGGAAAAACCACAGGCCCAGCCACTCTTAAAAGGGTGCCACTTGTGACCTGACAGCCCAGTGCAGACCCATGATAAAGCTGCAGTCCTGCACCAACTTGGCAAAGAAGCATACCTACAGTCATCAGCCTCACACCAGCCCTCCACTGGCGCTGACCATCTTGCCTACCTAGCAATCAAACCCAGCACCATAGCAGATCACAGGAAGTCCTCAAAAGCACTCTTACCAGTCACACAGAGAACGAGCTCAGGACCCCTTGGTCTCCTAGAAACATGACTCTCATTTCTTCCGAAATATATGCAAACGGCAACATAAGACAACAACCTGAATAAGAAATGAATAAAGCCAAAAACAAGAGCAGAGCTAATGATGCTCATAGAAGAAGCATTTAGAATGTTGCTTGATGTAACACAGGTGATTAGGGACACAAGGCACAATAAGGGCACAAAAACAGGTGAAATGACGTCCATGATAGAGGAGCAGAAGTCTATGCATCAGAGAGAAATACAAGAATGAATAGATGGGAAAACAGAAGCAAAGCAAAAGATCTCAGATTTCATGAACAGGCAAGCAGACGAGGCAGATCTCAGATTTCATGAACAGACGAGGCAGAAAATCACTGCAGCAGTATCGAGGAAAATCAGGCAGACTTCAAAATATGGGAAAGACAGTCAAACACAATAATCAAAAAGGTGGAAGTAAACCTGAAATCAATGACAGATGCTACGAAGAGAAACAATATTTGAATAATTGGTCTACCAGAACAAGACACAATGAAGAAGTCAACAGCTAAATTACCAAGGAAATTTCTGCAAGCAAACTTCTGCACCCTAATGAATGAGAATAAGAGACTCATACAGGAAGCAAAGAGGACATCAATTAGACAAAATCCCAGAAAGAACTCAGCAAGGCACATAATAGTTACATCATCCAACTTCAAGGAGAACGAGAAAATTTTAAGAGCAGCAAGAGAAAAAAAGGCGGTCATATATAAATAGGTTCACATAAGTATATCTCAGTCTTATCAGCAGAAACCAGGAAGAGCTGGAGAGAAGAGAGTAATACCTTCTGAAAGCTGAAAGAAAAAATCTCCTTTACCTTATCAGACTATCTATTTAGACAGTGAGGAAAGAGACTTCCAGGACAAGGCAAAATTCAAACAATATGCTGTAAGACACTCAACCCTACAGAAAATTCTTGTCAACTTAATATAGTCAGAAGAAAAAAATATACTGCACAAGCAGTAGATCACCAAATAGGCCAACTCCACTCAGTAGCCAACATGCTTATTATAATTATCAAGCTAGCATGGCTTCAGAGGGAAAAGAAGACAAGAATGTAGCCCCCCCTACACAAAAGCACCACACTGATATGAAGGGAGAAAGGAAAACACCCAACACAAAAGTACAGGATAACAGCAATGGATCCACAGATCATGATAATAGCTCTGAAAGTTAGTGGCCCCAGATGAATGTCCATTAATAACAAAGACTAGCAAACTTTCAGAAAACATCATTCTGTTGCCTGCAAGAGACACATCTTAAGCTTACAGAAAAAAATAGTTTTAAAATAAAAGGCTAGAAGAAAATATACCAAATGGCACCTTAAAAAAGCAGGGTTGCAATCCTAATCTCTGACAAAATGCACCTTAAGGTGAAACCCATAACTAGAGACAAGGAGGGGCACTGTATAATGCTCAAAGGAAACCAGGAACCAGTGAGCAAAATAAATATATGTACACTTAACGAGAGACTCATGAAATTTGTCAAACCAAAGGATGAAAAAGAAATCACAGATTCGACAGTCATAAGAAGTGACTTTAATACACCACTATCAAAGAAATAGTCTATGATCAAGGACTAATGGTATGAAAGGATGAAGTTCAATCTGTACTGACGGCATTGGAGAAAATGCCGAAAATTCCATTGGAAATCCATAGGCTATCAACTGAGATGGTCCAACAAGTGAGTGCAGTCCTAGGAGCATACCTTGTTTAACTATGCTAAGAAAGTTGAAAGGCAACTAACTCCCTGCTCAATTAACTGAAAGAGTTCCATATACATGCCCGTTCCTAAGGAAGGTAGCCCAACAGACTGCAGACATTTTCTAACAATTTGTCACTAATCTCACATGCAAGTAAAATTATACTGAAGACAAATGACTGCAGCAGTACATAGACAGGATTTTCCAGGACACCAAGAAGAGAGCATTGAATGATAGATGTCACGGCTGATATCAGCTGGATCTTGTCTGAAAGTGGATAATAACAGAAAGAAGTTTACCTGTTTTAATGATGATGCAAAGTTATTCAACTCTTTTGGATCATAATAACTTAGGGATAGGAGTGTGGGGAAATAGAAATTTCATAACATCTAACTGTGTTATTACAGACCCTATATATCAAACAAGAGGCAATCATTTGCATGAAACAAAGGAGTCTGTGTAGTTCAAGAACAGGAAATGTTCAGCCCAGTAGTCTCAGCAGTGTGGTACAGGGGCATCAAAATGCACTTCCCGATATTATCAGAGGGGATGACACCAAAGTCATCCAGAACAGTGGTGGTAGGTGAGCCAGTGCCTCTGGAGGACAATGCACTAAGGCAATGGAGTGATCACAGTTGGTGTCAGCTGTCACTTAGTGAGGTAAATTATGATACACATATATCCTGTTATGTAATTTGGTAGCTAGTCATCCCCTTTCTCTTTCTGCTGCAGCAACCAATCAGTGAGCATGTAGCAGTGTGTAGCCATAGTGCCTGCTTTTGGACACAAATGATGTCTCTCTAGTCAAGAGGAGAGGGAAGTAGTTTTGAAGAGCAATATCAGCACTGTAGTTCAGGTCACTTCGCTCACCAGTGATGTGTGTCCTGGCTGGTGCTGCCCATTGAGGGAAGGATGACACCATAAGTCGGTGCACTGGTGACACCAGCCTGAGTGATACATTTGGTCAGAATTGTCTCTTCTTTCTATTCAACTTGTGTACTGAGACACAAGGGGATATGAAGTAGAATATAACATCAGGATTGCAAGTGGGCTTACTTACAACCTGTGGTGAACAGAGTGGGCAAATCATGCTTGCTTGCTAAAACTGAAGAGGACTTGAAGCACTTCCTAGTGCAGATTGAAGTTAGTCTTCAGTAGAAGAAGAAAAGAACAATTGTAAGGCTGGTTCAGGGCCCAGCAGCATTTAGTTTTGTTGGTGATATGAGTTGGAGCTGACTTAAAAGCACCTAACTGCAACAACAACAACAACAACAACAACAACAACAACAGTGGATACATAGAGAGGCAAACTGAATAGGGATGGAAGGCAAATCGAGCTGCATCCACAAATGTACATAGGTTTGTCAGAAAGTATTTCTGCATGTCTTTATATGTGCTATAATGCATCCATGAATATAAGTTAATGAAAAGAAGAATGTTCTAAAATTTTCTTAACCAAAACCAAGCACTTTGAGGGAGCGAGTTGCAGCACCTGAGCACCCAGGATCATAGTCTCAGGTGACAACAAGGTTAATTGGCATAAATTGGCAAATTCACAAACCTATGCTCCACATCCTGTCCGATGACGAGTGGCTGGGGTCTTAAGTTTGGGAGAAAATCTGCTGCCAAGTTTTGGAGTGTTTAAAAATTACTGAAAGGATTAAAAATTTTAAAATGTCATTTTGACCAGTACCTCATAACTGAGGTCAGGGCACATTTAATTGTCTGATACATGTGGTAAAGGAGACTGAAAAATATGATACACTTGAATTGTGGCATTGACAAAGAATACTGAATATGCATGGACTGATTGAAGAACAGGTAAATCTGTCTTGAAAGAGATACAGCTTGAATGATCCTTACAAGTGAAGAGGGCAAGGTTTTATTTCTCTTACTTAAGAACATGTTCTTGGAAAGGACCAATTCTTGGAGATGGTTATCATACATGGGAGAATGAAGAGGACAACCCTCAAATAAACAGATTGACAAAGTAGTTGCAACAATGAGATTAAAAAATGGGCACTAATTATGAGGATATTACAGGAACTGGGGGCGGGGGCTGTGATTTTATTCTATTGTACATAGGAAATTGAGTTACAACCAACTTGAAGACATATAAAAACAGTAAAACTTTGACAGACATTGAATCTATTATGAGATTGAATCTATTAATAGATTCAATGTATTATTCTGACCTCATAAGTAATACATAATACTTAGTAGCATACTTAGTACTTACTCTCATAAGTAATACATAATAGAAAGTAATAAATAATACTTCATAAGAAATATCTTAGTGTGCCTAAAAATACATCTACCTCTGCCCATTAGCCCCTACTTCTAAGAGAACTGTTTTATCTGCATTGTAAATGAGACTATGCTGCATGACCAAAGAAGCTACCACCTTCAACTGACTCTGTGAAAATCCTGCTGACTTCCAGTTTTCCCACCTGACTTTTGTGAGAAACTTCTTTGAGTTGAGGTTAGGCTGAGGGAGTTCTGACATACCCTGGGCCTCGGACACCAGAATGAAACCCTGCCCAGTCCTGTGGCATCCTCGTGGTTGTTTCAGCCTTTTGTTGAAGCCATAAACCAATTTACCTCCTTGAGGGTTGTCCTCTTTCTCAGTGATCCTCTACTTCACCAAGTTTTATGTCCTTTCCCAGGGTTTGGTCCTCCTCAGAACACGTTCAAAATACATGAGACAAAATATTGCCTAGAATTTCTAAAGAACATTCTGGATGTACTTCTTTGAAGACAGATTTGTTTGTTATGTGTGAATTTATCTCTTTTTTTTTTGTATTTTTGTTCAGTAATGATGAGGACAAGCCCAAACACTTATGACATTCTACTGCTTGCTCCAGAGTTCAATCACATGAAGCAGTATTGTACAATTGCTACCACAGTCAATTTCAAAACATTTCTTTCTTCTTGATCTCCTTGATATCAGCTCCCATCATCCCCTTCCTTCCAGATCCCCCTCCCCCATGAATATATATCTTTCTATCTATCTATCTACCTATGTATCATCTATCTATCATCTCTATCTATCTATCATCTATCATCTATCTATCTATCATCTATCCACATCTTACACTCTCCAGTATTCATTTATGTAAAATTCTGTTGTTCACTCCCTTCAAGTGGGGTTATACAATCATCAGTGTTATCAGCGGCTCCCTCTTCTCCCACCCACTCACATCCTATCACTGTTCACGAAGGCTTATCTTGCTTAGGTTTCATGTATCTAACAATCTTAATTATACAAATGTACATACACAAGTCTAACATGATTAATGAGGTTAAACAAATAAAAACTATAATAGTAAGGGGAGGCTAAAATAACAAATTAGAGGATATTTGTATGTTTCATCAGTGCTATACCACAACCTGGATTTATCATCCCTCCTATGTGACTCGTGTAAGAGAGACTGTCCAATTAACTTGCAGGTGTGGGTTTGGGGGTCCCCACTATAGTCCAACACTTTCACATCAATTTGCTTACTTGTTTTTGAATTTCTGACACCTTTTTCCATTGACACTTCATGATCACACAGGTAGTTATATTTCTTCCATGTTTCCCTACTAAATGGCCATTTATTTGACTACAAACCTCTAAACCTCCTGACACTTTATCTTTCAACAGCTGGTACCATCAGTTTTCTTCGCCACATTTGCTCATGCACCCATTTTGTCTTTAGTGATAGTGTGAGGAAGGTATCATATAGTACCACATTTTTTAAACAAACTGTCCTTGTACTGAGATAAGATATAAGTAGAGGCTCAAAGTCCATCTGCTTCTTTATGCATTTTCATTTAGTACTTATATAGACATAACTATATTTAAATAATTATATATTTATGTACATATATGTATACCTCTATATATTGCTTTTTTTTTTTTTTTTTTTTGCATCACTGCTCTCCGGTGGTGGGAGTAGGAGGCCCAGCCCCACTGCTGGAATTGAACCTCCATCCCAGTGGGCCGCAGTCCCGCGCACAACCACTACGCCACTGGGGCTCAGACCTGTTTTCTTTTTTCTTTCCTCTTGTTCTTTTTTCTTTCTTCCTCCTTTAGTATCATGTTTTCCCAATATTCACCTCTCAATAATTCCTCAGATACAATTCTATTGATCAAACATGTCATCATTGGTTTGGTCCATGCTGCAGTATGTGGTGCTCAGTCTGGGAGTTGTATGCAGTGTGCATTTTCCCTTATGCCTATTCTGCTATTTGAACTTACCTCAGTGGACTCAAGCACTCAGCCTTTGTCCTTGGCTGACTTTGCTCAGTCTAATATCCTCCAAATCTTTCCATGAGATGAGGTGTTTCCTTGTTTCATCATTGTTTTAAGTGTGCATAGCATTCATTGTATATATATACCACAATTTTTTTAATCCATTCATCTACTGATAGAAATTTAGGCTGTTTCCAAAAGTTTGCAATTATGAACTGCACCATGCTGACCATTGGAGAAGAGTCATGGTTTGTTTCTTACTTCTTCTGAGCAAATGTCCAACAGGGGACTTTTGGGGTCATATGTTAATTCTATGTCTTCTGTTTTAAGTATCTCCAAATCTCTTTCCACAGTTGCTGTATGTATCTATAAGACTACTAACAGTAAATAAGAGTTCGTATCTCACCACAGCACCTTTAGCATTTGTCATGTTGGTGTTTTTTTGTTTGTTTTAGAATTGGTCTATCTTTGTGGGTGTTAGGTGAAATCTTATAGTTATTATGACTTGCATTTCCCCAATGGCTACAGATCAGAAACATTTTCTCATATGTTTACTGACCATTCAGGTTTCCTCCTTTGTTAATCTTCTGTTCAAATCTTCTGCCCACTTTATTCACCCTTGTGGTAAGCTTGCAGAATTCTGTAGATTTTAGCAATAAGCCCTTTGGCTTGTCATTATTAAATAACTTTCCCCAGTCTGTGACCTCTTTTATTACTCGCTTAATGAAACCTTTTGATGTGTGCAAGTGTTTTATCTCTAGTATGTTCCATTCATCTATTTTATCTCCCTCTGGATGTGTATTCTTCCTAATTTCTGATAGCCCATGTAGTCCCTAAACTAAAGTTCTCAGTTTTGTCCAAATTTTCTCATTGATGATCCTGATAATTTTGGTTTCGACTTAAGGTCTATGATCCATCTTGAATTTGTTCTTGTGAATGGAGTGAGCTAAGGGTCTTGTTTCATTCTTCTACAGGTTGATATCCGTTTTGCGTAGGGTTGGTGTTGGTTCTTCCCTGAATGCTAGGTAGAATTCTCCTGTGAAGTCATCTGAGCCAAGACATTTTTTTGTTGATAATCTTATGCATTTCTTCTTTTGCTCTTTTTCTTTTACCTAACCTTTAGGTAAAAAGGGTTTCTGCTTCCCATTTGATATTTTTAGGGCCCATCTCAAAGATCATATGCTGCTTAATTTATTTCTGTATTTTGCTTTCTTATCTATTGGTCTGAGTATCTATCATTGTACTAGTACCATCTGTCTTGATTACTGTGATTGTATAATAAAAGTGGTAATGCAAGCCTTCCTACTTTGTTTTCCTTCTTGAGGGGTTATTTATTTATTCTGGACTTCTTCCTTTCCATATGAAGTTGGTAGTTAATTTTTTCCATTTCTTTCAAAAATAATGCTGGTATTTGGATCAGGATTACATTGAACGTATTTAATGCCTTAGGTAGGATTGACATTTTTACGAGTTTTATTGAGTCTTTATTGAGTCTCACGATGAAGGTCCCTTTGGGTTCCTTGTAATAGTAGGCTGTAGTTTTCTTCGTATGATTCTTTTGAGGTTTTTTATTTTTTTGGTCAGGTATATACATAGATATTTCTATTTTTGTTTTTTTGCTTGTTTATTGTGAAGAGTGCTACATTCTTGTTCTCTTTTCCTGTAATTCCTTCAACTGTATATAGCAATCCAATTGACTTCCGCTTATTGTTCTTATATCCTGCCACAAAACCAAATTTCTCTATTGTTTCAGCCATCCTATTTTGGAGCCTTTAGGTTTCTCCATCTATAAAATCATGTCATTTGCAAATAAGGACAATTTCATTTTGTTTCTTTCTTTCTCAAAACTTATACTTGTGGTATCATTTTGTTGCCTTATCTTATTAGCTGGGACCTACAGGTTGAAGTGAGGCCCAAAGGCATCTTTGTCATGTCCACTTTATCAGTGCAAATGCTGGAAGCTGGTTTTTAATTCATAGTCTTTATTATATTGACATAACTTCTGTTTAATTCTATCTCCTTGAATGGGTGTTGAATATTTTCAAGTGTTTTTTTCTGCATCCAATGATATTGGCATATGGTTTTTGTCCTTTTATTTCAGGTGGATAATATTGATGGCTTTTTAGATGTCAAACTGATCCCTGGTTTGAATTCCACATGGTCATAATGATATATATATATATATATATATCCCATCGGTCAAGATTTTGTTAAGGATTTTTGCATCTGTTTTATTAGAGATATTGTCCTGTCGGTCTCCATTCTTGTGGGATCTTTGCCTGACTTTGATATCAGTGTTATACAAGTTTCTAAGAATATGTTTGGGAGATTATCCTCCTTGTCTATGTTCTAGAGGAGTTTGTGTAGGATTGGTGTCAGCTCTTCCCTGAATACTTGGTAGAATTCCCCTGTAAAGTCACCTGAGCTGGGACCAGTTTTTTCCTTGATAATCTTATGTATTTCTTCTTTTGCTGTGGGTCTGCTCAAGTTCTTGATGTCCATATGAGGTAATTTGGCAATGAACTGGTTTTCCAGGTATTTTCTCATGTCCTCCAAGTTGGTTAAGTCCTTGGAATGCAGTCCAAGATTATTGTGTAATCTTAGTTAATCTTTTAATTTTATTGAGGTCCATTTTAATTTTGAGGGGGTTAATTTTATCAGGTTACTAGATATTGATGCCTTCATCTACCTATCTTTGGTTAGATTTGCTAGCAATTTGTTGATTCTGTTGATCCTTTCAAACAAGCAGCTTTTTTTTGCAACCAGCTTTTTACTTAGTTAATATGTTCCTTTCTTTATTTTGCTTTTATTAATTGTTTTCCCACTCATTTATCTCTACTCTAATTTTTATAATTTGTTTTCTCTTGCTATTAGAATTATTCTGTTTGCAATGTTTCAATTGCTGAAGGTTTTGTGATAGGAAGTCAACCATAAATCTCTCTCTTCTTCATATGGGTTTTTATCATGACTAAGTCTCCTCTGATCACTCCTCTGATCACTCCATAAGTCTTGGAATGCTGCATCTCATTCACATTTGTTTTTAGAAACTTCCTAATTTTGTCTCTAATTTGGATCAATATAGCCTTTCTTAAAAGTAAGTTATTTAGCCTCCAAGGACTTGCCCTTGTTTTCTTGTTCTTTCTTTTGTAGATTTTCAGATTTATAGCATCATAGTCCAGGAAGGAAGTCTGTGTGACCTCTATATGTTTGAATTTACTCAACCTTGACCTGTTTCCCAACATATAGCTACTTTTAAATACATGTGGTATGAACTTGAAAAAATGTGTTTTTGTTTTTGTCAGGTGGGGAACTCTGAATATATCTTCCAGGTCAAGTTGACTGATTGTAGTGTTTAGTTCTATAGCCTCCTTGTTGAGCTTCTTTCCCATTGCTCTTTCTTGGACAGTGAGGTACTTTAGTCTTCTACTATGATTGTTGATACCGTGATTTCTTTTTTCATCTTTTGAAGAATTTGGTTGACAAAATTTTCAGGTCTCTCATTGGACATGTATATATTTATTATGCTCACTGACTCTTGGTTTATTGATCCCTTCAGCTTTATGCAGTGCCCATGCTTGTCTCCTGGTATGTGTTACACATTGAGACCAATTTTATAACAGATTAAAAGTAAATTGTGACTGTTTTTTTTTTTAGATTGCCATTCTCTTGACATACTTGTCACCACCTTTTGATTCACAACCTATTTTTTCCTTGAGCTTGGGATGTGTCACTTGCAGACAACAGATCGATGGGTTTTGTTTCCTAAACCAGTCTGCTAACCTTTGTCTTTTAATAGATGAGGTCAAATCAAGGATATTCAGAGTAATTACATTCATCTGTAGATTCTTGACTGACAATTCTTACCTTTTGGGTTAGATATTTTTCTATCACCCTCAGCGCTGTGTTGAGTATGAGTGGGAGATTCATTTTTGCCTTCTTTTCTCCATTGAACCAAAGAAATCTTGGGCACTCAGAATGATGACTTCTGGGTCATGTTACACTATGTGGTGATCTTATGTTTGTGTTCTGTGGATATTGGTCTTTGATCTTCTGGCTTAAGTGAGGCGGAAAGTGTTTTTCTTTAGTGCTAGATTTTTGATAAATTTATTCTCTAGCTATTTTCCTTATCTGAGAAAACTTGTACTTCCCTTTTATTTTGATGAAGAGTTTGATGGGATAGAAAATTCTAGAGTTACAGTTATTTTTCTTCAACTTTTGGAAGATGCTACTCCATTCTCTTCTTTTTCTTCCTGATTTCTGTTGATATATCGGAGCAAAATCTGTCAACTTCTGACTACTATATGCCTTGCTGTGTTCTTATTGAGATTCTGTCTAATTGGTGTCTTCTCTCCTACCTTGATGATTGTAAAGTATTCCATTATTATATTGGTTAGTTTTTTTCCAGAAATTTTCTCAAAAATTTGCCTTTGTCACAGCTTGAACAATGACATTCCTATTGTTTGAATTTTGTGTTTCTTCATAGAATCTCTCATTGTTCTTAGATTTCCCTCAGCTTCTGTAGTTATCTTGTTTGATTCTCTTTCACATATGTTGAAATCTGCTTGGATATCTTTGAGGACTCTGATATGTATCTCTGCTTCTTCCAGGCTAATGGTGAAACTTTTACTAACTTCTTTGTTTCTGCTGCACCTCTTATAACTCTTATATTTTCATGGGTATATGGACTCTAATCTCTATATGTTTTCATCCTTTGGGGGATATTGATTCCCGTATATTCTGTAGGACTCTGAACAGCATTCTGAAGATTTCCTTCTATGGTGGTTCAAAGTCCTTCTTCTGTGTATGTTGCTGGGTTCAGGTCCTCCTCCGACACTGTGTTATGTTTCTCATGCTTTCTTGTAGAGAATGTTAATATGGGTTGTTGCCTGTGTGGAATATGAGTGGAACTCAGTGACATTTTCCTGAGAGTCCAGGAGTCCTGGACTCTGTCCTGTGTTTTCTCAAAGGATATTAAGAAAACTTCTAAGCACTACTTGGAGCCAGCTGTGCTGCCAGTTTGAGCTACACCTGCCTCACTGGGATAGGCTTTCTCTCTAGACAGCCAGAGTTCTCTACTTGAGAGCAGCACAGATGGCACTCTGGGGCAGGTGGGCGGAGGGGGCCCAGGCAACAAAGAGGGTAATGGGTTGGCTGACCACAGGCAGTGCAGGCCAGCACTCGTGGGTCTTGGGGTGCAAGGAGCAACTCAGGTGTCCTGTGCACAGTCCAGTCACTGCAGCTGGTAATGAACCCCAGCACCACACCAGTTTCAAGCTGCGAGGGAGTCATGGAGCAGGCCAATTTTACACAGTGCAGACCAGCATTCACAAGCCATGAGATGCAGGAAATCAATCAGGCGATATGTCCACAGGCGGGTTGCAGGTGCTGTTCTCATGCTGCAGCTCCAGACCAGTCACAGCAGCAGGAGTGAATAGAAACAAAGCAGCTGAGAAGTCTGGTGTGCAGACCAGTTGCATGCATCAAGCCAATAATATGCAGGCGACATGGCATTCAGGGATTGTGGTGGACAAGGGAGACACCCAGAGACAAGTTTTTGGTTGGTCTCAGGATCCTGTTAAGCTGATGGCTCTCAGGCAGACTTGCATTCAGGGTCTGCAGCAGGGGTGAAGCCTGTCCCTGGGAGACATGTACACAGGCTGGTCATAGGCACCAGTCAGGCTGGAATACAGATATGTGTTCAGGGTCCATGGCAAGAGGAAGGAGGTTCTCCAGAGACCTGTGCCAAGGCTGTGCAGATACCAGTCAGGACAATCATGAGAACCAGCATCTAGGGCCCACAGACCTATGTGCCTGCCAATGGCAGGCCTTGGTCAGACCAACTGGAAGGTCCAGAATTCAAGGTCTGCAGTGAGGAAAGGACTTGCTCCAGGAACCTGTGCACAGGCCAGTCATAGGCATTGGTTAGGCTGATTGCATGCAGGCAGACCTGCATTCAACGTGCATGTTGGGACAAGGGAGTGCTCCAGGGATGCTAGCCCAAACAGTGCAGTAACAGGGAGGTTAATCATGAGACTCGGTCAGCAAAGAGACCTGCTCAGGGGACTTGGGCACTGGGCAATTGGAGGCACGAGTCAGGCTGATTGCACATAGGTGAGCTGGAGCTCCAGGAACTCAGTGAGGGCGAGAACCTACCAGAGTATCTGTGCACAGACCAGTCATGACGCAAGGGTGGGGGCTGCTCAGGGGTCCTGTGAGCTGGCCTCTTGAGAAATTTTGCCTCAAGTCTAAACAGTCTCAATTCCCATAACCACTATTAACAAAACTGTGCTTTCAACTCCTTTCTTTATATTATTCTTCCCAATTACTTATTTTTAAAGTAGAACCTGTTTAAAAGCAGTTAATTGTTAGTAAGAAGGGGGGATCGACAGATGTGTACATTTCATGATGGTTCATCAATATTATCTTTAAGTGTGGTATCAAAGCTAAGATGTTCCCTCATCTACTGTGGGTACTTATAGATGACCTTGAGCAAAATGTAAACATTCAAGTTTCAGACCAATCTCATCCTGCAAATTTGTGTTTTTCAGCTACTAATTCTTACATTAATACAGAACAAATACATAGTGCATCAGTTCTCTAGTTAACTAGACAGACTGTTCATTCCTTATTAACCCACACTTGACTGTTTTACTTGCTTATATATTCTTCCTATTTTTCAATATGCTTGTGGTGACAGCCCTTTAATGTAGATTCTAAATTTTATTTGCAAAACTTCAAGCTTTTTAGCTTTAGGGATAGTCTATGAAGTTTCTGGTTTGCTCAAAACTTAAGGCTGACTAAAACCTGGATGATTTTGATATTATTCTTTGCATAAGTCAATACAATAAGAACAGTGATTATCTATTCCTATAATATCTCTTAGTATTACATTATATGCATGTTTGAAATAGTTTCCACTTATATCTTCATCTAAATTATTGACAGAAGTATGTATTGAATACAGTGAGAACATTTAATGAATCAATAATATTATAATAGTTTCCTTTTAGATAATTATGTCTATGTTAATTCATAATGATCACCTTTGGGTATGGTTGATATCTCTATGATAAATCAATCTAATCTTCTCCATCTAATTTTATTAGTCTTTAGTATCTAACTTGCATAATTAGATAAATTCATGACACTGAAAATAGTCTTCACAATAAGCCTTATATAAACCAATTTTATAAACTTAAAATAGTTAAAAATATTTTTAATAAATCATTTTATTGAGGACTTGTAAAACTCTTATCACAATCCACACATACACCATTGTGTCAAGCACTTTTGTGCATTTGTTTCCCTCATCATTCTCACAACATTTGCTTTCTACCCAAGGCCCTGGTGTCTGCGCCTCCTTTTCCCCTTCTTCTCCCCTCCCATTCCCCTATGAACCCTTGATAATTTATAAATTATTACTATTTTATCATATCTTGCACTGTCCAGTGTCTCCCTTCACCCACTTCTTCGCTGTCTGTCCCCCAGGAGGAGGTTTTATGTAGATCCTTGTTATCTGTTTTCCCTTTCTCCCTCACCTTCCCTCCACCTTCCTAGTTTGCCATCTAGCTGAGAAACAAGGCCCACATGGAGGAAGCAGACCAGCCTGTGTGATCAGGAGGTATCAAAGGGATCAGGTATCAGGCACCAAAAACCAAAAAAGAGTATCATTGCTAAATAAGGGAGAGTGGGAACCAAAAGCCCATCTATAGGCAACTGGACATCCCCTTACAGAAGGGTCGCAAGGAAGAGACAAGACAGGGTGCATTTAGCAATGATGAAACACAACTTTCCTCTAGCTCTTAAATGCCTTCCCATCCACTCCCCCTGCTATCATGGTCCCAATTCTACCTTATAAATCTGCTATACCAGAGGATGTTCACTGCTCCAGATATTAACTGGAAACACAGGAATCAAGGACAGATGAACCGGCCTAGGACAAGTGGTGAGAATGGTAATACCTGGAGGATGGAGGGGACATGATTGAGAAAGAGGGAACAGATTGCAAATGCTCATTTTCTAGATACGGTTGCTGAAGATAAAGCGGGTAAAAAAGCAAATGTTGTGAAGCAAGGTGATGGTACCCAGCTATAAAATATAGCCATCTGGGGTCTTAAAGGTTTTCAGTTAAAAATATTTTAAAAAGTTTAAAAATAGTATAATGTTAAGTAAGCAAAACAATGCCTAGGAAAATATTTTTATGTAGCTTCATTCAAATGTTTACCATAATTTGTAGGTGAAGCAAGAGGAATAGTTTTTGATTGTGTAAACAAAAATCAATAAATGAGCAAAACCTTTTTTTTGATCCAAGTGATGAGTGAGAAGTGTTAGTGAAAGGAAAGAAGCTCTCTGAAAACCTTTTAATTGAAACTTAATTTTCCCTTTCTATTTATTTACCCTACGATTAAACCCCCGAGCTCATCACTATTCTATTTTAGAAGGAACACCAAGGTGCAATACAGTCAAGTTCCAAATCAATTTTTCCCATAAGAAATAATTGAAAATGGATTAATCAGTTCTTAAGCACCAAGTTTTTTTAACCCTAATCTTGCCTTTTTATATAAAAAGTTACACAGAAATTTGAAAGTAAATAAGTTCAGAGTTAAATACTATATTTTGAATAAGAAAAACAACATTAAAAAATGTTTAGCAACTAGAGTATGACCAATATCTTGAGATTGATAAGCATCTGGATCTGTGGAAAAGGTTGCAGAGAGAAGGTGTGTAGAGTTAGTCATTGCTCAGAAGGGGAATCCCCTTCATAAAATCAACTGGTCGCTGCTGTTCAGGAGGGCTTTCCCTTCTTTGCCTTTTTGTCACTCGGACCTGGCTTGCTTTCGCAAAATGAAATCTGTTTCATGTGGTTTGCTGTTGACAATTCCTTAACTCTTTTCTAAATGGGTTTACAAAGTTATCATCAACAATATTGATAACATGGTTGCCCACAGTTATTCCTTACCATAATGACTCTTTTCAAAACACTCTTTCTTGGGACCCGTGTTTTTTATCTAAAAGTAATACAAAAACCCCACAAAACCTAAGAAAATTATAGCATAACTTTTGGAATACAGCAGCAAAATGTTTAAACAAAGCATACTAACAACAGCTAACACCAAGTTACCAAAACATGAACTGCTTTAGTTTACAAAAATCACCTGCATGAGGTCAGATTCAAATGTTTTTTTGAGCTCTAATCCAAAATTTTCTCACATTTTACCTCGAAATTCGATTATGTCCAGTACTGAGGTTATACTATATTTAGAAGCATTTCTGCAGCTGGTAAAAAAAAAGTGATGCTTTGTATTTAAAGACAAATGAAGAGAATGTAGTGTTTCACATTTTTCCACATGATAAAATATTTCCTTAGAAAAACTGATTTTAAAGGATAGATTGATCTAGAAGTTTTCATCTTTAATTATACTTGAAATACTAAACACTTTGTATTAGAACCAGTTTATAAATCATTCCTGTATTTTTATTACATGTCTTTTATTCCCACTTTGAAACATGCACTTAAAATTTTTCATTTACACATATTTTGGAATCTGAGTGCTAGGGTTTTTTTTTTTTTGTATTGTTCTTATTACATGGCATTGAGTCCGCTCCAACTCATGAAAACACTATGTACAACAGAACCCAACAGTGTGCAGCACTGTGCCATCTCATTATGGAGATGTTTGAACCCATTACTACAGCCATTGTGTCAATCAATTCACCTTGTTGAGAGGTTTTGTTTTTTTTTAGCTTTCTTTCTACTTTATCAAGCATAATGGCCTTCTTGAGTGATTGGTCTCTCCTGATGACATGATTACCTATGTATCTTTGGTATACGTGCTGTGAATGTCATATGTTAACTTTTTTTAATAGTGCAGTAATTTAAAATTGCTGGAGGAAAAATAGACCCAACTTGTGTCTTTTCTCACCTTTTTAAATAACCTGAAACAAATGTTTCAATTAAGTTTTAAAGGTAAACACTGTTTATCTCAAAATTGTTATGAATCTAAGGAAATACCTTTAAAAAAAGGCCACTTATATTGACAGACAAAAAATGGCAGTGGGAATGTTTATCCGTTTATCCTCTCTTTGTGCTTTGCTTTCTACCAGGCTTGGAAGAATACTTATCCATTTGCTTTAAAGCTCACATTTCTACCGGACTTCTAATGGTTTCTCTCTTCAATTACCAAAGACTAATCTAGATTTTAATAGACCTTAATATCTTTGGAATTCCACTCTTCACAGACTGCTTTTCACAAACCCATGATCAATGCCTACATTTACTCTAATTTTGGAAAAATCCTTCTAATGACATTGTTCTTTTTATCACTCATTTCTCCTTTTCCATTTCTTTAATTATGCAATTATAAATTTATTATTCAGGGTCTCTGTTTTCATTTTAACAACTTTCTCCTTAACGCTTTTAAAGTTGGTCTCCTTCTCAGAACACCTGTGGAACACACAACATTCATCACAAAGTTCTGTGATGTTTCTTCCCACCCCCCACTACCATAACCCCACTTCTACTTTACAAATCCAGCTATACCACAGCATGTACACTGGTACAGTTAAGAGCTCTCAACACACATAATCAAGGACAGATAAACACCTTAGAAATAGTAATGAGAGGGGCTGAGCCCCGGTGGCGTAGTGGTTGTGCGTGGGACTGCGGCCCACTGGGACGGAGGTTCAATTCCAGCAGTGGGGCTGGGCCTCCTACTCCCACCACCGGAGAGCAGTGATGCCCACCCCCCAAAAAAAAAAGAAATAGTAATGAGAGCAACAGTACCATGAGGATATCGTGAAAGAGCAGAGAGAAGGGGAATGAACAGGAACTGACTGCCATGATGTTTATATAACTCCCACCCCCACAGGGATGAACAGCAGCAATGTGGGTGAAGGGAGATGGCAGACAGTGTAATATATAAAAATAATAATTTATAATTTATCAGGGACTCATGAAGGAGGGTAGGTGAGAAGGAAGGGAAAAAGAGGAGCTGATAACAAGAGCTCAGACAAAAAGAATATATTTTGAAAATGATGATGACAACATGTACAAATGTGTTTGATACAATTTATGTATGGATTTTTATAAGAGCTGTAAGAGCTCCCAATAAAATGAATTAGTAATAATTATAATACAGGCTTAAAAAAATCTGGTCTATCTCATGATTTTCTGTGGAAACGGTACTGCTATTTCCTTTTTTGGTTAAACACAGATATTTTTGTCTCTCTCTTTTCATGATTTCAGAACTAGTCTATATTTAAGACCAAACTAAGAAAAAATTGTATTATTTCATTTTTGATCCTGTCATTCCATTAATTTATGGAATTCTACTGATTTATCATACTTTTTATTTTGTCTCTAAACTCTTTTTTGCTTCCTTCACTGAATTAAATTTTTTTCTTTATTAAGACCATTTTATTGAGGCCTCTTATAGCTCTTATAACAATCCATGCTTCTATTGTATCAAGCATATTTGTTCATATGTTGCCTCATTATTTTATAAACACTTTCTATTGAGCTCTTGGTATCAGATTTCCCCCTGAACCTTTGATAAATTATAAATCATTATTTTTGTCATATATTTACCAGTCACTATCTCCCTTCCCCCACTTTCTGTTGTTCGACCATCTGGGATGGTGGTGGATAAGTATTGATCATTATGATTGGCTCCCCCTACCCTTCCTGATATTGCTACACCCATTACTGTCCCTAGAACATTCCATGTGTCCTGAACTCTTATCTTTTATGTGTACCTGTGCACATGCTCCAGTCTAACACACAGTGAAAGGCAGTCCTGGGGTCATGATACCAGGGAGTGAGAAAGCCTCAAAGAACCAGAGGAATATTTTGTGTTTCATACTGGGTACAGTTGACTCATCCCTTTCCTGTGACCCCTCTGTGAGGGATTGCCTATACATGGACTTTGTGTCTCTGCTATGACCCTGGTCATTCTCAATAACATATTTTATTGTTTGTTTGGGGCGTTCTGATCTGTTACCCAGTCCAGAGGTCACCTCATAATCACATAGGCTGGTGTGCTTCTTCCATGTGGCCTTGTTGCTTCTCTGCTAGGTGGCCACTTGTTTAACTTCAAGCCTTTAGGACTTTCAATGTTATATCTTTTGATAGCTGGACACCATCCGTTTCCTTCACCACTTTTGCTTATGCACCCATTTTATCTTCAGCAATTGGGTGGGGAAGGTGAGCATCACAGAATGCCAGTTTGCTAAAACAAAGTGTTCTTGCATTGAGGGAGGGCATGAGAAAAGGCCTGAGGTCCATCTGCTATTTCATTTTATTGCCATATAAATATTTGTACATAGGCCAATCTCTATTTCTATGAATTAATGTATGTACACACATATGCTTATACTTCTATCCATAGCTTTTCCTCCTACCTCTTACCTCTTTTATTTTTGCTTTCCTCCTGCCCCACCATCATGTTTTCCATTCTTTCTACCTCTTAGTAATTCTTCTCAGCTAGATTGCTGTTGCTCAAACACCCCAAGGATCTCCATGTCCTCGTTGTTGTTGATTTTAATTTCCTAGTGCTTCCCCTGTCCATGGTGTTGTTTGCTCACCTTCCCTTCTCCCCATCTCCTTTTCATCAACCCTCCCCCCAACCCATCAATTGGGATGGTTCTATGTCCCTCTGGAACCATGGATCCCATTGCTTGATCCTCAAGCTTGCTTCCCATGCCTATCTTGTATAAGTAGGCAAACCAACAATAAGAGAACCCACACTAAGGTATTGAATAAAAAGAGGGAGGGGAAGAGATAATAATAACCAACAAAAGAAACAAACAACAACAGGCCATACATAACTCCAATTCTGCTCACTGACCTTTATGACATCACTGTTTTTTTTTTCTACCCAGGACCTCTTCCTAAAGCTGGATTTGTATTAGTTTTGCAGAAATAATTTTAGAACCATTGCAATTAAAATATCATGCACAAATTACACAAATGGCCATCCAGCAAGATGAAACTTTAAAAGTCAAAAAAACCTTCTGTTGCAGAGTCTTTAATGGTGAACAAGACAGACAATAAAAGTGAAAATTAAAAATATTAAATATTAAGTTTATAATTTCCTGAAAGTTTTACAAGTAGATGATGGATCACTATATATATATTGGGGTATGATAACTTGGGGCAACACTCTGCTCTAAAATTGAAATTCAAACGTTGCCTGTGAGTTTTTAAAATATCAATCTCAAATTTGTGATTACAGTCCAGAAACATGCAAACATTTTTGTCGAAATTGCAGATTTGTCAACAGAAAATGATGAGAAAATGAGCCTTATGTGAGTTTCCTTCATTGCCTGCCAATGCTTGTGGTTTCCAGGGACAATCTGAGTCTCCGTGGAATTCATAATGAAGCAATCAGACATTCATGTGCTCCAAGGAAGACTACTAATGGACAGGCAGAATGATGAAATCCCAAAGCATATAATGCTTATCTTTTGTCCTAACTATAAATTTTTATATAAGCTCAACCACATAGACTAAGACGTTTAAGTGGTCTCTGCCGTAGCAATATTTCCATTTAGGGGCTTTGGGTCAACTTCTTTCACTCTCAAGTAGGTACCTTCTTGTAAGTTGCTTCAATGCTACAATATGATTTTTCTTGGGGGGGGGCGGATATGATTTTTTAAAATATCTCTATTGTTTGAAATTAAGAAAAAAGTAGAGATCATATACAATGGAGAGTTCAACATCTTTAAAAGTAGTGATGGTGTCAAATCATGTCAGAAATTTTGAAACACCTTAATATCCATTTCGTTGGCTGAAATTTGTATAAAATCTTTCCTTATTTGATTAGAAGTTAGTATATACTTTAGTTTGGGGGTTTGTTTGTTTGTTTTTGAGAGTGGGCTTTTGTGAGTATTAACTGATTAAGCAGTGAAAGATGTACCAAGGTAACACATATATTCCCCAATAATTTCAGAGGTCGGGATCTTTGTTCCTCAAGAAATGTAATCATTTCCTTTTAAAAACACTGTTTTTTCCTCCTTAAGAAGTGAAAAAACAACAACTCAGATTCATTACCATGGAGTTGATTTCAAATCACAGTAGCCCTGTCGGATAGGCTAGAGCTGCCCCTGTGGATTTTTGAAATTGTAACCATGGGGGTGGAGAGCCTCATGTCTCCTGCAGTGCTGACGGTTTCTAACTCCTGACCTTGTGCCTTGAAGAAATAATGATGTCTACATTAATGTACACGAAGAAGGAATAAAGCTAAATTAAAATCACTTTTAGCTTTTTCTACAGAAAAGTAAGCCATTTCAGTTAGGTAATTTTTATGTCATATATGTTTACTTTATATGGATCAGTAGTAAATATCAGACATACCATATTTTCTATTTTCTTTTAGGCAATGTTTAAATATTTACTATTTCTGGTAAAATGTTAGTCAAAATTAATGTGTTTATTAATAGTATCAAACCATGGAAAGGGAATTGAGCAGCTATGCTTAAAGAACCTTAACTCTTTAAGACATACAGTAAATAAAGACTTGCATACCAAATTGAGCTAGTGTTACCAGTAGAATTCAAACCTAGATGCTGGCCTGATGAAATTCACTTTGCTTTACCATACTTCCTTGGTATGAATGGACATTATTGATATAACATTTAAGTTTAATATAACATATTTTCTTTGTTGTCTTTGCATCCAGAGTCAAGCTTTTTGAAACTCTTGTTGAAATTTTCTAAAGAAAAGAAAAACCTAAATATCAAGAGGCTATTTAAATTCAATGAAAAGTTGTAAAGATATTTGAAGGAATGGTGAAAATAAGAGGCACAAAATTTCCTTAAAATATTTATAACTTTTATCTAGTGTCATTTTATGTCTAATTGCTTGGCAATTAATAATGTTCTGGTCCTTTTACATTGCATCATTTGTTTCTCTCAGGACCTAGAACCCAGACTAATATTTCCAATGATGGGAAAGTGAGTGATTGATTTGAAAAGTCTATCTCCTTTCTATTTGTTCTCCTATCCATTGAATTAAAAATATATTTTTAATTTAGACATGAGTTAGGAGACGTTGTCTGCACTCATCTTTAAAGTCTATACGAATGGGCTGATTGAAGCAATTTGACCAGTGCTTGCACAATTTATCCAAAAATTGCTTCAACTTTCTGTATTTTTTTAATCTTTGAACAATGTGTTCTTGTAACCCAAATTGTTGGACTTAAACATTTTAACAGCAGCTAAATACTATTCATGTGTTATCTTAGTCAACCCATGGACTGTACTGACTTGGAAAAAATCCTATTTTATTATTTTATTATTTTTAGCCCATTTTAGCCCATCTTGCCCATTTTAGTCCATATATTTTTGAAAGGGTGGAAGGAATAGGAGGATGAAGTATACTTTCCAGTGAGTGGTACCAGGTAATCCATTAACTTACATGTAAAGTCAAAATAACACTTTCCACCAAATTAATTTGGCAGAAAGTTGCCATAATTTATCAAACAGTTTCTTATAATCCCTTTCCTCCTGCCTACTTTTCTGCTTACTGTGGCCTCACCTGACAACCTTTTTAGTTAAGACTGACATATTGTTGATTTCAAAAAGCACAAATTCTTTACACTGTTTTTTAATAAAACTATCATAAGCTGTTCTTATTCTTTTGAAGAAAAAATTTAATCTCTGAAACTATTGCCACAGTGAATAACTATTTTTAGTATCACTCAAGATTTTATTATTTATGAATTACCCTAGTTGTGTACCATTAGCAGAATCTATACAGAGTTCTTTTTTATGTTTTTGGTTTATCTACTTTTCTTAAAAGATCATTTTAAGGGTTCTTACAGCTCTTATAATAATCCATACATCAGTTGTCTCAAGCACACTTGTACATATGCTGCCATCATCATTTTCAAAATACTTTCTTTCTTCTTGAGCCCTTGGTATCAGCTCTTCATTTTTCCTTCCTCTCCCATGCTCTCACTCTCATGAACACTTGATAAATTGTATATTATTATTACTTTCATATCTTACACACCTGCTGTCTCCCTTCACCCATACTTCTGTTATTTGTCCCTCTCTTGGGTAGGAGAATATTATGCATTGCTCATTGTGATTGGTTCCCACACCTTCTCTCTTTCCTCATGGTATTGCTATTCCCATTACTGTACTCCAGGGGGTTATCTGTCCTGGTCCAGTGTTGAGAGCACTTACCGGTACCAATGTACATACTCAGGTCTAGTTGGATCTGTAAAGTAGATGTATGCTCACGATACTGTGTGTGTGTGTGTGTGTGTGTGTGTGTGTGTTTGGGGCAGTGGAAAGCATTAAAGAACTAGAGGAATGTTGTGTTTATTTTCTTTTTGTTGTTGTTGTTGTGTTTATTTTCTGTGCATCACTGTAGCCTGGCTGACTCATGCCTTCCTTGTAACTCTCCTGGGAGAGAATGTCAAATTGTCTACAAATTGGCTTTGGGTCTCCACTCCAGCCCCTCTCATTTCTCCACTTATTTTGAATCTTCTGATACCTGACCCCATCGACACATTGGGATCACACAGGATGATGTGGGCTCAGTTGCTTTCCTGCTAGAGAGCTGCTTGTTTAACATCAAGACTTTAAGACCCCAGACACTATATCTTTCAATAGCCAGACACCATCAATCAGCATCCTTCACCACATGTGCTTATACACCCATTTTGTCTTCAGCAACAGAGCTGGTAAGGAGACTATCACATAATACCAGGTTATTACAAAGTGCTCTTACATTGAGGGAGGACTAGAGTAGAGGTCTAATGTCCATCTGCTACCTTAATACATAACACATAAATATATGTACAGTGACCAACATCCCTATCATTATATATTGACATATTTACATATATGTCTCTATTTGTACTATGGCTTTTGCCCCCTAGTTCTTCCCTCTATTTCCTTTTACTTTGCACTATCATGTTTGACCTTCATTTAGCTCTCAGTAATTCCTGTCAGCTACATTGCACTTGATCAAACCTCACAGGCATTCTATACCTCCTTGCTAGTAATTTTTAGATTCCTTTTTGTTCTCTTGTCCCTGATTTTGTTAGCTACCTTTCCCCCTCCTGCTCCTCTCCCATGTCTCCTCAGAACTGTTGATCCCATTGTTTTCTCCTCAGGATTGTTTATCCCACCTTATATAGATAGACATTTTTTAAAAGAGCTTATGAATACTTTCAGGTCTGTCTGCTGACACTTAATGAATGTTTTCGAATCAGGTCTGATGAAGTATCAACTTCATCAACTTCAGTGCCCTGACCCACAAAGCAGAAGTAAATTTTTGAGATTCCTCAGAGATTTTGTTATGTTGCTCTCCTTGCTGTTCTGATGTGCTCACATCATGCTTAGCCTTAGTGTGGGGGGTCAGGCCGGAGATTGTTCCCGCACTGTCTCTAGTACTGTCCCTCATAGTGCTGTGGGTCAGTGAGGGGACATTGTGTCTTAGGGTGAGGATGGCCCCTATGATCGTCTCTGTGCACTGATTGCCCTGAGCAGGAATATCATCCTTGAGCCTTGGTGGGGCAGAATGCAGTTTCTCTCCTCTCTCTCTCTCTCTCTCTCGCCCCGCCCCCCCTCACTCCTCCTCCTCTTCTTCCTCCTCCCCCTCCTCTCCTCTTCTCCTCCCCTCCCCACCTCAGTCTTTCCCTCTTATTTTGCTCCTGTGTGATCTGGAGAGACTCACCATTCTCCCTTGACTATGCCTTCTGTGCTGCCCTCTGTAATACATTCTTTTACAGAGGTGGTCACTGTAGCTCAGATTGGGGCCAGCTCTACAGTCCTCTCTTGTTAGTGCACTTCTCCATGTCTATATGGTGTCCTCAAAGCTTGGTGTACCTGAATGAGATTTGTTCCTTCTCTGCCTTTCCTGGAAAAATATAAAGAACACCCTCCCCATTGCTAGGTTAGTGCCTTTCACCTCTCTACTCTCATTTTTTTCCCTTTTCCTCTCCTTTTTAGTTGGATGCCATGTGCATCTCTGGCTTGGGTCTGAACCCTGCCAGAGTGCCTGGATGTGCCTGGGGAATTATGCAGTAAGGGACTTTTCCCCTATGCCCTTTGTGTCTTTTAAGTCTATCTCACTGCACTCATGTTATATTTGCCCTTCTGTGCTTGCTTTCTGTGCTGAGAATAATTTCCTCCAATTCTTCCCATGATATGATGTATTTCCCATGAATCAGATGAAAACCATCTTTTTAGAATGCATAGTAATTCCATTATACTCATATACCACAGTTTTTTAATCCATTCATAAGTTGATGGAAATCTGTTTCCAACTCTTAGAAATTGTGAACTGAACCACAATGAACAATGGAGTGCAGATGTCGGGTTGTGGTATGTTTCTTACTTCTGGGTATATGCCCAGAAGGTGAATTGTTGGGTCTTATGTTAGCACAATTTCCATTTGTTTTAAGTATCACCAAATTGATTTCCATAATGGCTACACATTCCTACAAGGAAGTGGATGAGAATTCCTATCTCACCACACCCCTCCAACACGTGTTACTTTCTTATTTTGCTGAGCCATCTTTGAGGGTGTTATTTGGTACCTTGTGACTGTTTTAATCAACATTTTCTTTATGGCTAATGATCAAGAACATTTTCTCATATATTTATTTTACATTGAAATTTCTTCCCCTGTGAAACTACTATTCAGGTCTTCTGCCCATCTCCTCAATGGGCTTTTAATTTTTTTCTTATTGTAGTCTAGCAAAGTATTATAGATTTTAGTAATAAGGCCTTTCTGAATTTCCTGTTCTTTTCCATCGGTCTCCATAATTGTCTTTTTTACCAGTACCACACTGTTTTGACCACTGTAGTTGTATAATAAGTATCATATAAGTGTTAGCGGTCTCCATTTTTGATCTTGATCTCTGCTAATTCTGGGCTGCTTTCCTCTGCACACTAAGTTTGTAGTCAGTTTTTCCAGTTCCTTGAAAAGAAGATGTTGGTATTTGTATTGGGATAGTGTTAAAGTTATATAGTGCCTTGGGTAGGACTGTCATCTTTACTACATTGCGTTTTCCAATTCATGAGCATTCAATATTTTCCATTCAATATTTCCACACTTGGTTTCTTGTAATAGTGTTGTTTAGTTTTTACTTGTCCAAACTTTGGGGATAGCTATTTTGCTAGATATTTCAATTTGTGCTTGACTATTGTGTAGGCTATTATCTTTTTGATATCTCCTTCTGTGGACTCATCCAATGTCTATAGTAGTCTGATAGACTTATATTTGTTGATCTTGTATGCTGCCACTCTGCCACATTCCTTTATCACTTCCAGCAACCCTTTTATGGAGCTTTTGAGTTTTTTATATATAGAATCATATTATCTGTGAAAAATGACCTCTAATGTCTTTCCTTTGCCTTATGTTGTTAGCCAGGGCATCCAGTACAATGTTAAGTAAAGGTGGTGACAAATGACATCCTTGTCTGCTCCCCTTTTCCAGTGAGATTATTTTTGCCTTTTCTCCATTGACTACCACGTTGGCAATTGATTTTTCACATACAGTTTATATTATATTGAAGAATTTTACTTCTTTTTCTATCTTCTTTACTGTCTTAAATAGAAATTGGTATTGGATGTTGGGAAATGCTTTTCTACATATTATATGGTTCTTATCCTTTTTCTTGTCAATGTGGTGAATAATGAGTGAATTCACACTATTGGCATTCAGATTCTTACATCCATTTGTGGATTCTCTTATGCCATCACAGTGCATTCATGCTATGTTTTTTTCTCATCAATTAATTATATGTGTGTGTGTGTGAAGTGCACACATTCATGTACAGAGAGAGTGTCATTCTTACCTTTCACCCTTGAGCCAATGTTATCTTGGGGGCTGTTTTTGATGCATTGATCTCTGGGGAGGAGTTACTCTATGTGGTGGTTTCCTATTTGTGCTCAGTGAATGTTGTTCTTCTGATGACCATGAGTAGGCAAGAACACTTTGCAGAGTTGGGTTTCTTTTAAAGTATTCTTTAAGTTTTTCCTTGTCCTGGAAGGCTCTTACTTCACCTATCTTTTACTAGAGAGATGATTTCTGGATTGGCTTTTTGTTCTATTTCAACTTTTGGAATCTTTTTCAACAGTCTTTTCTTCTTCATGGTGTCTTCTGTTAACTCTGAGCATATTCTCTTTTGAGTACCTTTATGTGTGACTGCCCTCCCCCTCCTAGTTTCCCTTATGATTTTCTTCTTTTCCTCAAATTGGATAGTTTAACTATTATATAGCTTGGTGAATTCTTCCTGAGATCAGTCTATCTCGTGTCCTCTCTGCTTCCTGAATGGTTGCCTGATTCTCATTCATTAAGCTGGGGGAGTTTTCTTCTATGAATGCCCTTGCTTGTTTTGCTCTTGAATTCTCTATTATGTCTTTTTCTTGTAATCCAGTCAATCAGATGTCACTTCTCTTCACAGTACCAGACATTGTTCTCTGATTTTCTTCAGCTTCCCTGATTATCTTATTTGACATCTTTGAGGTTACTGGTAGTTTTTAGCTTCTTCTAGTCTGTTGGAGAAGTCTTTTAGCTTGTTATTTACTTTTTTACCTCATTCCTTCTTAACTCTTATATTTCTATTTTGTGCACAGCCTTAATCTCTTCTATCATTTCAGCCTTTTACTATATTACTTCCCTCATATGCTATACAACTCCAAGCAGTATTCTGAAAATTTCTTTCTTTGGTAGATCATCTTCTGCTTCTTCTGTGTACACTGCTCTGTTTAGGACCCCCTCCCACATTGTGTTTTGTTTCACCTGTTTTGTTGTTGATGTTGTTGGGCCTGCTTGCTGACTGTATGTCATTTTAGAGATACTTGATACCATTTTCTGAGGAATCAAAGAGCTCTGGGATACCTCTTTGGGGAATATAAGAAATGTATATGTGGATTGCCTCTAGCCAATTGCCCTGGGGCATTGGAATACTGGGATTTCATTCTTCCCACTGGAATTTCATTCTCACCCTAGTCTATGGAAATTCCATTATTTAAAAGACGTATTGAATGGTTCTTGTGGGGGATGTTGGTCAGACTTTTGCGGGCCATGAGATTGGTGCTACAGAGGCTGTCCTGGAGCTGCAACAGTTTGGTGACCAGCAGTGGAATGATGGCGTCAGAGTGTAAATTGAAGCCAGCAGTGGTGCTAGTCTAGAGAGGGCTTACAGTGTAGCTGTGCTTTTTTTGGGGGGTGGGGGCATGACTGCCCTCTGGGGGGAGTAGGAGGCCCAGTCTTTGCTCCTGTGGAGCCGCTTCTGGAATTGAACCTCCATCCCAGTGGGCTGCAGTTCTGTGCACAACCATTACGCCACTGGGGCTCAGCCCATAGCTACAGTTTTATAGGTGGCCCTGAAGGAGATGCTCAAGACTAGAGATGGCCTGGCATGGCTCACAGGACCAGGGCTATGCTGTGGAGGAGCCACAGTGATGAGGGCAGCTCAGTGATGAGGGTAGCCCAGTGAGGGATCTTAGAACAAGGGCAGACTTGAAAAAGAGTCATGGGTCTGGGTACTACTGGATGGGAGGGGGCATAGGTACTCAGTGGGCTGGCAGTGGAGTTATGTGACTTAGATGGACTCTCATGTGAGCTGCAGGGGCTGGTGAAGACCAGTGTGGGAAACAGAGGACTGTGAGTGGATTCAGAAGGGGAGCCACTGAGCTGGGGTGACCTCAAAGTGAAGTCAAGGCACCAGCACTGGGGAAGTGCTACAGAACCAAGGCAGCCCAGTGGGGAGTTGGGAGATAAGTGACCTGGCAGGGTAGGGGATGCCACAGGGAAGGGGTGATTCTGTGGGGGGGACTAAGGCCCTAGTTATAGCCCTATTAGAAAGGCGATATGCTGGAGGTGAACTGGTTCTGCATGCAGTGTCAGGAGCTACAGTCGGACCCTGTGGAATGATATAGCAGAGGTAAAGCATTGCGGGTGTATAGAGGTTGGGCTTCCATAGGAGTCCATTCACAGCTGTGACACTACACTGACAAGCTCTGACTGCAGTGCATATGCTGCGGTCCAAGGTCAGGGAGGCTGAGCTCCTGGGAGTGCAAGTCTTAGGGGTAGAGGGAGTAGTGTTAGGGAGTAAGTCCATAGTAGGGTGCACCATAAGCAGGCATTAGGGAGGTCCTAGTTGTGACTATTAGTTTTATCAGCAGGCATATGGAGGGCACCAGGTCTAACAGCAGCAACCTCCATCAGGTGAAGGGAAAGGGTCTGATCATGTCAGGGTGTGTCACAGGCAGATGGTTTCTCTTTGCTGAGCACTGGGCATGGCAGATGAAGTCATACACATGTGGCAAGTGGCCACTGGGAGCAGTGGGAGGCCACTGGAGTTGGAGGGGGAGCAGGGCACTAGGCTTGGCTGAAGAGACCACACAAGGATGGGAGGAGGGTGCAGGGTACAGTGGTAGGAACCACGTGCTGACAGCATGAGTGTGCTGGGCATGGTGGGGAGAGACTTCTAGTGAGTAGTGAGAAGTCGCCACTGCCACATAGTGGAGGCTTCTGGGTGTGGCTGGAAAGATTTTACTTGGATGAAGCTAGAAGAGTGCTTGGCTTACCAGGGAAAGTCACAAATAAATGCCAGCAGTGTAGGGGCTCAAGCCATGTCTGCAAGTGCTGTTGCTGAGCAGCTGGTGAACTTAGGACACGGTGGCCAGGACATTGGTGCACAACTGGGAAGTGTAGCCACAGTAAGATTGGCAGCACCAGAGTGTTGCAGGCTGGGGCAGCCCTTGCACCATGCCTCAGGGTCTCAATAGCTTGTGTGCTGGAGTGGTTGCAGGTCGATTCCCAGAACGAGGTAGTGCTCCAGATGGCACAGAGATTGACTGATCCTTGGATCTCCACTGTTTTCTCAACCCTCTATTCACGGATCTCTACAGAGTTCTGAGCACAGGCTGCTTACCGCATTGCCAGCTTGTCAGAAGTCCAGAGAAATAGTTCTTGAAGGAACAGTGTCATATATGGATTTTGCCGTCTTTGTTTAAAAAAATAACAAAATAAATGTACAACTGAGAGACTAACTAATTTATTTCTTGGGGGGAAATATGCATCTTACTAAAATTCTGACTCATGGGATAAAAGAAAACCAACTTTCAGATTGGTTCCATAATTGTAATGTGTATTTTATGCTTTTAGAAAATGTGTACATTTTATTAATCTACAATTTTAGTATTGAACTCTGGTTAGTTAGAAAAACATGTGTCATGTATGTTATAACAACAAAACAAATAATTAAAAATATATCACTTTTATCTTAATATATTTATATATCTAAATGTATATATCTAAATATCTTTATATATAAATAAATTTATATATCTAAATATTTATAATTTATATAACAAATCAGAGAATGTTTTTGTGTTTTGATCCAAAGCTGCAAGGATTAAAGTTAAATAATTCAATAGCTTAGAATTGCGACTAGGTATATTTTTCTAGATCACATTTTAAAGTACATATATATTTGAAGTAACTCATGAATTACTTTAAAGTCTTCAGAATAGGTGGGGTTTTTTGATGTATTAGAAATATCTTTTCTGATAAATATTTTTATATATCTAAAGTTGTTTTTCAAAGATTAATTATGCAAAAAGAAGTTTTCTTGTCTTTAACATCTTTTGCATGGTTGCAATCTTTTGAATTTTCTCAGAAGGACTTCAATATTTGTGATTACATTATTGTCAATAGTTTAATGCCCAAGTTTGTATTTTCGATAATGAATAACTTCTGTTTCATAGAGAATCTCATAGAATAATTATCTAATTTCATTTGAATTCTTCTAATCTACTTGTAATTTTATTCATAAACATCTGTTTTGGTGAGCATCCACAGTTTAAAAAGTCTTAAAAGTTTAATTCCATGCTTTATAAAGTAATCAAATGAAGAAACCATAGGATCCTTCATCAATAGATAAAGAATATGAAAGGAGAAATGGAGGGGAGAGAACAAGCTATATAAACAGTTTCCGAAAATAGATAAATAAGAAATGTATCTTAAGTTTTCTAACCAATTTCTGAAACATTCAATCAGCATAATTGAATTCATTAATTGCCTATTATCTGTAAGATAGAAAGCCCTGAGGGTACAAAAATTAAGCTCTTCACTGATAACCAAAAGATTTGTTGTTTCTAACTCACCCAGACACTTCATGGAGAAAGTCATCAGTTATATACTCTTTTAAATATTAAGACATGCACAAACATGTGGAGAAATTCCATTCTCTCACATAAGATTACTTACTGTGAGTTAACAATTGACATGAGAGCACATAATCAAAGCAGTACCATGTTTATATTTTGCTAGACATTATGATGGCCATGAAGATGAAATTTCCCTACTTGGGATCCTGGTGGACCTTTTTCCTCATGGATGAGTTGTTAAAACAGAAAACAATCCAGATTCACTATACAATGTATTTCAAACCAGTTATTTTAAGAAGAACAGTCTAGGGTGGACATACTGTAATCAAATTATTAAAACATGGAACAATATTAATAAGTTTAAAAACATAGAGAGCTGTAAGGTGAAAGAGTCCTTTATCAGGATATTGTCATTTTCACAATGACAACCATTGAACTGACATTCAAATTACTCCATGGGCTTATTTCAACACAGCAGCACTTACCTCCACTAGGTGTATTATAATCCTCAGTTATATAATTTTACTACATATTCCATTTATATTTGCGCATATATTTTCACCAATATGAGATGATCTCATATAACAAAACTTTAAACCATTCGAGGAAGAAACTCATTGCTGTTTGATTCTGATTTTCCATAAACTTTTTGAAGCTTTCTCTTATGTGAACTTGGCTGAATATGTAAAGCAACATTATACACAAATTTGAATTTACATTATATGTCTGCTAAGAATAAATGGATTTTCTGTTTTAAATTCCTCAGAGAAGGGAAAACAGACAAACATAGACTCATGTTTTAAAAAGTTAGTTTTCAATATTGAGTTTCCATTTCAAGGCTTTTATACTAGAATAACAGAGGGGTTTATTCAGCGCTTACTTCTTAAAATACATTAAAAGCAGTTGAGAAAATTTGAGATAGAAAAGTCAATAGGCATTCAATTCTTTTTACTTTTAAATTTTTACCTTTAAAGTTAAATTCTTTTAACTTTTAATTTTTACTTTTAAAGTTAAATTCTTTTAACTTTCCATAGATGTTATAATCAGACCTTGGAGATATTGTGAGTTTGGTTCTAGGCCATAGAAATAAATGAATATCAAGATAAAGCAAACCACAACATTTTTTATTTGTTCCCTAGTACCTTTCATGTTTCTCTTCATTTGTGGAAACAAAAATAAGTCACATGAAGTAAAGTCAGGTGAAGAGTACATGGGGCAAGAGAGACGAGCTGGTTAGCAGGTGCATTGTTGTGGTTGCAAAACCAGTGTTCCATCTGCCATGAATCAGGTCCTTCATGTCACAGAGTTATGCAATCTTTTCAGAACCTTTAGGAAGATTTGATTTACAGTCTAACCTTGCTGAAAGAACTCCAAATGCACTACAAGTGG